>SJXQ01009271.1:24858-49907 GCA_006408695.1 Aepyceros melampus | reverse complement strand
AATGATAAACCTGTATGCAAGACAGCAAAAGAGACACAGATGTATAGAACATCCTTTTGGACTCTGTGGGAGAGGGAGAAGGTGGGATGATTTGCGAGAGTGGCAGTGTAACATGTATGATATCGTAAGTGAAACAAATCGCCTGTCTAGGTTTGATGCAGGATGCAAGATGCTTGGGACTGATGCACGGGGATAATCCAGAGAAATGGTGTGTTGCGGGGGAGGGGGGAGGTGGGGGTCGGGATTGGGAGTTCATGTACACTGGTGGCTGATTCATGTCAATGTATAGCAAAATGAATACAGTATTGTAAAGCAAAACAAACTAAAAAATAAAAATCAATTAAAAAAAATAAACTGCTCTAGAAAGGCTAAAAAAAATAAAATAATAAAGGTAATATGACAGAGCTCTAAAATGAAAATATATATAAACCATCTAATTTTCAATGACTGTTTATATCCCTGCAATGCCTATATCCCAGAGAAATGCAATGCCAAAGAAGGCCCAAACTACCACACAATTGCACTCATCTCACAGTCTAGTAAAGTAATGTTCAAAATTCTCCAAGCCAGGCCTCATCAATACGTGAACCATGAACTTCCAGATGTTCAAGCGGGTTTTAGAAAAGGCAGAGGAACCAGAGATCAAATTGCCAACATCCGCTGGATCATCAAAAAAGCAAGAGAATTCCAGAAAAACATCTATTTCTGCTTCATTGATTATGCCAAAGCCTTTGACTGTGTGGATCACAATAAACTGTGGAAAATTCTGAAAGAGATGAGAATACCAGACCAGCTGACCTGCCTCGTGAAAACCTGTATGCAGGTCAGGAAGCAACAGTTAGAATTGGACATGGAATAACAGACTGGTTCCAAATAGGAAAATGAGTACATCCAGGCTGTATATTGTCACCCTGCTTATTTAACTTTTACACTGGGCTGGAGGAAGAACAAGCTGGAAACAAGATTGCTGGGAGAAATATCAATAACCTCAGATATGCAGATGACACCACCCTTATGGCAGAAGTGAAGAACTAAAGAGCGAGCCTCTTGATGAAGTGAAAGAGGAGAGTGAAAAAGTTGGCTTAAAGCTCAACATTCAGAAAACTAAGTTCAGGCCATCTGTTCCCATCACTTCATGGCAGATAGATGGGGATACAGTGGAAACAGTGTCAGACTTTGTTTTGGGGGGCTGCAAAATCACTGCAGATGTTGATTGCAGCCATGCAATTAAAAGACGCTTACTCCTTGGAAGGAAAGTTATGACCAACCTAGATATCATATTAAAAAGCAGAGACATTACTTTGCCAACAAAGATCCATCTAGTCAAGGCTATGTTTTTTCCAGTGGTCATGTATGGATGTGAGAGTTGGACTGTGAAGAAAGCTGAGCACCAAAGAATTGATGCTTGTGAACTGTGGTGTTGGAGAAGACTCTTGAGAGTCTCATGGACTGCAAGGAGATCCAACCAGTCCATCCTAAAGGAGATCAGTCCTGGGTATTCATTGGAAAGACTAATGCTGAAGCTGAAGCTCCAATACTTTGGCCACATGATACAAAGAGCTGGCTCATTGGAAAAGACTCTGATGCTGGGAAAGATTGACAGCAGGAGGAAAAGGGGACAACAGAGGATGAGATGGTTGGATGGCATCATTAACTCGATGGACAAGGGTTTGGATGGAATCTGGGAGTCGGTTATGGAAAGGAAGGCCTGGCGTGCTGCAGTTCATGGGGTTGCAAAGAGTCAGACACAACTGAAAGACTGAACTGAACTGAATGCCTATATGTTCTTCATTAAATCCTATTTTCATTCGTGAACAGTATTGTTAAACTTCTAAGAATCAGTTGCTATCATAACTGAAATGAATAATTAAATGTGTGAAGAAATGAATTAAAGCATTACCTTCCAATCCATTATCACAGTTATAATTACAATATGATATGCTATGATTAGGAAACATAGGAAATATACACAATACAAGACATGGCTTGTTTACACGATACAAACAAACTTCATGAAAGCTTGTTTCCTGAAATTTATGATTGCTGCTTTACTCAGCTATGTAACAACTTATAAATAATGGAAGGATGCTGTAATCTGACAAACTTTATAATACAAACATGTGCTAACTGCACTAGTTTTGTTCTGCTTATTGCCTTCATTTCCTTATTTAGCAAGGATTTCTATTTAATAATAGTAATACAAAACTAAAATGAATTTAACTGCAACCATTTAATATAATATATGGTTGGCATAACTAGTCATGGATTATTACAAACAATATTTGACTTTAATAAAAGTACCAATCAATCAGATATGGTCATATGAATACTATTCTTCTAATTGAAAACAAGTAGATATTATAAACTTTTGAAAATTTTTATTTAAAGGATTATAGAATTACCTCATTGGAAAAAGCCATGGTATTTAATTCACTTTTTGTTTCCATAGTTTCTTTAGAGAAATATGTGTAGAACATGTGCAGTAATATTCAGTAGACTAGTCTAGCATGTCATTATTTCCATTGTTAGAGAATGTAAAGAATTTGAATTAGTACAGTGAATGTTAAAAGAGTCCTACTGAGAAAAGGAATTTAAGCACAGCAAGCTACCCAGGCCAAATGGATAAACTCCTGCTGACATTTTCAAATCTGAGCCAGAATCCAAGGAGGGTGTTAGTACCAAATTATCTAATTCACACTTAAAGATGATGCCAGATATTCACTTTTCCTTGGCTTTGTGATAATGATTTGTTCTTGTGTTTTTGTTGAAGGATTAATCTTATGGATAACAGTTACTGATTATGATTCCTTTATATTGAAAGTTCCTTAATATTTTATGAAACAATAATCACCAAACAACAATGCTAAGTCACTTCAGTTGCATCTGACTCTGTGCAACTCCATAGATGGCAGCCCACGATGCCTCCCCCCACCCCACCCCGTCCCTGGGATTCTCCAGGCAAGAACAATGAGAACTAATAAAAAACTCAGTTTGAATGTTTATATTGTGTTTTAGAAAATTATCCAAATAACTTTAATAATTATCTTGATTTGGAACTCAATTTATTCCTGATTATCCAGAGTATTATGTGAAAAACACTATTTATATCAGTTCTTTATTTTCCATCTGTTTACCTCAATCTCAGTCTCAGTGGGGTCATGGTTGGAAAACATACTTTATATGTATGTGTTAATATGTATTAATACAATGCATATTAAATATGTATCACATATCGACACACAAAGAGCAGTAAAATGAATTATAAAGATTTTTTTCCTTCACCCTTCTTGTGATACCTACATTTAAAATGGAACCTGAAATTTTATCACTAGAATTCATGAACTATGAAAATTTGAAGAAGTGAAGTGAAAGTGAAGTCACTCAGTCTTGTCCCACTCTTTGTGACCCCATGGACTGTAGTCTACCGGCTCCTCCATCCATGGGATTTTCTGGGCAAAGGTACTGAAATGGGTTGCCATTTCCTTCACCAGAGGATCTTCCTGACCCAGGGATCGAACCCAGGTCTACCTGCATTGCAGCCAAACGCTTTATTTTTCAAGTATTCCTTCAAATCACATTCTCTACTTAGTTACTAATTTGATGGTAAAAATAACTCGATTAACAAGTGTTTCTAATCCTCAACTATCTTGAGGTAGAAACTATATGCCCCTTTGCTCTTTGGTATGGAGATTCTTTCCCTTCAAGAAAAGAATAGCAGAACAATTAAGAGAAGAGGCTGGGCCCTGCCAAGACCACATATTTTTCATTCTCCAAGACAGGAAACTTCTCTGATCACATACACACAGAAAGTTCTTTGGAGTTGAAGAGGAATAATGCCAGAGAGATGCTCACTGCCCATAGGCCTTTGCAGTATAGCCCATCTTGGCTAGGAGATGTGTGCCCCTATATGGAGGATCCTGAGATATACCATATATGAACTGTGAACCAGACACATGATGATTGGATAAAGGAAACTCAGAAGAAATGCCTCCATACAAGTGATTTAAACTGAAATGAGATTGTGACTCAGGGACTCTTTCTGTGAGCTCTCCTGTGTGTCTATCCACACATAGTGTACTCCTTTTCCTCTAATAATCACTTTACTTGTTTCACTACTTTCTGTCTGTGGGAATTCTTTTCTGCAAAGCTGAAAGGCCAGGGTCCTTGTTACTGACCACTGGTCTAGTGGCCAGGATTTGGTGCTCTCACCACCACAACCCAGCCTCAATCTCTGGGTGGGAACTCCAACACCACTTCAAGCTGCTATAGGCTGAGGCTACCTGAGATCAATATTATCTCTTTCATTCAACTAAGGGAATAAATGGTCAAATTAAAATATACTTTTCATATATACCTTATGATATATATATATAATATATATCAATTATTAGTATAAACTATAATACAGTGGTTATTCAATTTAAAAAATTACTGATATTTTGAGAAAATTATTTTAGTACTTTAAAACACATTTCATTATTTATTTACAGTAAATTTGGTATATATCATGTAACTTGGAAATGGTTTAGAATTGGAAAGGAATACATTATGTTAAACCAATACTTCAGAATTGGTGAATACATCCATCAGAACTACACTGTTTGAAATTTTAAATTCCTACATTAGTAAAATATAGTAAATGGACCATGGGATTTTTATTCTATCTTAAAATGGATCTAGAGACAGAAAAGTAATATAGTCATGATTTTCAACTACTATAAGTAAAATGAAATAAATTAATATCATGAGCTATTAATTTTTTCTCAGAGTATTAGTGTATTGAAATGCTTATACTGTCAACTGAAGAATAAACATCATTTTAAATATAGATATTTTAAAATTCTCTGCCATAAAGAGTTATTCTTCTTCCCCATTTTATTTTCTCCCCTACCTTAGTTTTTCTCACTCTGTCTTTAGATGGTGTGCAATGACAACTAATGTGAAATGAGAATCTTCAAGTCTATCAAATTAACTGTTTGATAATGGTCAAAGATATAATTAATATAGTATGCTCATATACGGTGGTAGCATAAAAATATCTTCATATGCAAATCTAAAATGCAAGAAAATGGAGCTATACTGTTTTGTTTATAATTCATTTGTCCTCCTTAAATTTTCTCAACAATGAGAAAGCAACTTCTGCACAATCAAGTTTTCAATCACATCAAAGTCAGTCTGCAGTACAACTTGAGACAGAAAAGCCTTGAAGCTTGGCTTTCCTGACCATTCTCTGTCTTAAGTGCAGCTCTCCCAAACAGTTTTAAGTCCCACTGAGTGGTATTTCAGGGTGTAAAATCATGGAGACACAGAGGTAACACCCAGCAAAGGGAACCCAGTGAACCACCTGGGACTGGGACAATAGAGTCACTCTCAGGACAACAGCCTATAACTAAGAGCTGTTAAACTGGTTAAATCAGCCAGGAAAGATAACTGGGTTCCAAACCAGCTAAGTGAACCAGATCATAGTTAATAACCACTAATAATTCTGAGCACCTTTTGCCTTGTCAACACCAGAAAAACACAGAATTCAAAAGAAAGATTGTGCAGCAGCACATGGTGCTGTGTAGATCCTAGGAAACCTTCCACAAGTCAGAGACAGTATGAGTCCTTATTTACCCTATCATCAAGAGATCATCAACTCCTCAGAGAGGAGCTGTGCACAGTGGTAGGGATGAAACTAAGAAACTGATAATTTTTACCTAGAAAGACTATGTTACTTAAAGGGCTTTAAGCATAAATTGCATTGATGATGATGAACTATACTGAATGAAGTTGCTTTCTCATTGTTTAGAAAATTTAAAGGAGGACAAATGAATTATAAACAAAACAGTATAGCTCCATTTTCTTGCATTTTAGATTTGCATATGAAGATATTTTTATGCTACCACTGTATATGAGCATACTATATTAATTATATGTTTCAAATGTGGCAGAATAAATTTATATGCTAAAGGAGGGCAACCATAGCAAGTACACTTCATCATTTAGTAAAGACTCTAGTATAGAGACCTAATTACATGAGCAGTCAGACATGGGTGACCGACTGAACAATGAACAAAGCAGCAACTATGTTATTAATATGCATCATATATAATATATAATTACATATTTATATGTATATTATATGATAATTAATATGTAGATAGATAATTACACAGACACAAGCAGTTACTACATTATTGCATTCTGAGATATATATATATATACACACACACACACACACACACACACACACACACAAATGTATTCTAACCAAAATAATCATCTCCTTCTACTATCTCAGACTTCTCTATGCTTAATGAAATATAGAGTCTACTTGCAAGCTAATGAATACATTTATTTTTAATTCCTTGTGATTCAAATAGTTATTTCAGAATAACTTATCTTACTCTTCTATTTATCTTAATTCTTTTGGGAAACATTTCAAGATTTATTTCCTGTTTTGTATTTATTACCACTACAAAAGTATAATAACCTTAATCTGACTCACAAGAAAATATATATTGTGCACAAGCATTCAGGAAGTACATGTTTCAGTTCAGTTCAGTTCAGTCGCTCAGTCGTGTCCAACTCTGTGACCCCATGAATTGCAGCACTCCAGGCTTCCCTGTCCATCACCAACTCCCGGAGTTCACTCAGACTCATATCCATCGAGTCAGTGATGCCATCAAGCCATCTCATCCTCTGCTGTTCCCTATTCCTCCTGTCCCCAATCCCTCCTAGCATCAGAGTCTTTACCAATGAATCAACTCTTTGCATGAGGTGGCCAAAGTACTGGAGTTTCAGCCTTAGCATCATTCCTTCCAAGGAAATCCCAGGGCTGATCTCCTTCAGAATGGACTGGTTGGATCTCCTTGCAGTCCAAGGGACTCTCAAGAGTCTTCTCCAATACCACAGTTCAAAAGGATCAATTCTTCAGCACTCAGCTTTCTTCACAGTCAAACTCTCACATCCATACATGACTACTGGGAAAACCATAGCCTTGACTAGATGGACCTTTGTTGGCAAAGTAATGTCTCTGCTTTTTAATATGCTATCTAGGTTGGTTATAGCTTTCCTTCCAAGGAGTAAGTGCCTTTTAATTTCATGGCTTCAGTCACCATCTGCAGTGACTTTGGAGCCCCCAAAAATAAAGTCTGACACTGTTTCCACTGTTCCCCATCTATCTGCCATGAAGTCATGAGACCAGATGCCATGATCTTCATTTTCTGAATGTTGAGCTTTAAGCCAACTTTTTCACTCTCCTCTTTCACTTTCATCAAGGGGCTCTATAGTTCCTCTTCACTCTCTGCCATAAGGGTGGTGTCATCTGCATATCTGAGGTGATTGATATTTCTCCCAGCAATCTTGATTCCAGCTTGTGCTTCTTCCAGCCCAGTGTTTCTCATGATGTACTCTGTATATAAGTTAAATAAGCAGGGTTACAATATACAGCCTTGACATACTCCTTTTCCTATTTGGAACCAGTCTGTTGTTCCATGTCCAGTTCTAATTGTTGCTTCCTGACCTGCATACAGATTTCTCAAGAGGCAGGTCAGGTGGTCTGGTATCCCCAACTCTCTCAGAATTTTCCACAGTTTATTGTGATCCATGCAGTCAAAGGCTTTGGCATAGTCAATAAAGCAGAAATAGATGTTTTTCTGGAACTCTCTTGCTTTTTCCATGATCCAGTGGATGTTGACAATTTGATCTCTGATTCTTCTGCCTTTTCTTAAACCAGCCTGAACATCAGGAAGTTCACCGTTCACGTATTGCTGAAGTCTGGCTTGGAGACTTTTGAACATTACTTTACTAGCGTGTGAGATGAGTGCAATTGTGTGGTAGTTTGAGCATTCTCAGTGCATGTTTAATCATTAATAATTTAAGGAGGCTTACAGAAATTAACCTCTGCTTTTTGTTTGTGAATTTAGACTAATTTGATTAGAAATTACAATTGTCCTCATTGCTATGGTACATGAAAACTTCTGCATATATTGGATTATGGGGGCAGACAGCAGCAGTAACAGTAATAGACTTATCAACAATAAGATAACTTTTTTTTTTCCTTTGCCATTCCTCAGAGATAAAAAGTCTCAAGCATATATATCTATCTTCTTATATACATGATGGTATATAAAACACAGACATGAAAATTATTATGTCATCTATGTCCCTATATCTATCTATCCAACATATATTGAAAAATACACAAAGCAGGTAGAGAATCAAAGAACATGACCCTGTTACTTAAGAAGCTCATAAGTTATTCACAAAGTAAATATATATAGCTATAGGAAGGAGTAGAAATGATGTACGAGAATATGAAATGAAGAACATATGTTGGATTTGTATCATAAGATTTCAGATAAAGAGTAATAAAAGAAAACTTACAGGAGAATAAATAAACATTATGGATAATTTAGTTTGTGCTCTTATCTCAGTTTTTTCTAAACAGATAACTGAAGGTTATGAACATACGTACACTTTTCCCCTCCTCATGTTAACACATCCCTCTCCTCTTCCTTCTCTCTGGGGAATTATTTCTATAAGTTACTTATTATACCTTAGGCATTAATATTCTTTAAGCATTTGTTCTTTTAGTATAAGGTATATTAGGGTCTCACAATTATAGTAGGAAGGTCATTCCTATTTCTGTTGGTAATCTTTCTGATTATAAATATTTTATTAATATTTTATAAAACAAATAAGCATAATTTTCCCATTAAACATATTTAAATATTGTTTCATTATTTGGACAAACAATATTTCATTTTATTTTTACCAAGGATCTTTTGTACAACATTCTCATTAAACAAGTGGTAGATTCAAATTATTTCATTTAATATAAATCTTCATAAGTGTCAAGAGTTCTGAAATATAATTTAGGAAAGGAAATTCTACCTTTTCAATTCAGTTAATTAAAAATCATAAAATATGAATGAAGAACAACAATCATGTCAATCACATGTCTTCTTTTGCAGAAAGTTATGTCATAACAATCTCAAACAGCTATAAAATTCTATCCATGTGTGATTTCTATATACATGTTAACTAGCTTGCAAAATACTCTAGAACTATAAAAACAAAACTGAATATATATTTAAAATTAACTGAACTGAAATATGTTTTGATTTATTAATCTTTTTTCCTTCACTTCCAAGGGCAAATACTCTAGAGCATTAGCTACATGTTTTACAGCAAGAAAAATTATTTATGCTACTCAATAATTTATTGACATTTCAGTTTTGTTTGTACCCTCTGATTTCTTCATATGTAAAACATGTATAATAACTTCCTGTCTGAAAATAAGTGTAGCTTAGGTTTCAGTTCAGTTCAGTTGCTCAGTTGTGTTTGACTCTTTGTAACCCCATGAATCGCAGCATGCCAGGTCTCCCTGTCCATCACCAACTCCTGGAGTTCACTCAAACTCATGTCCATTGTGGGGAGCCAGCGTGAGGAATCCCACCGGTGACAAGGTCATGCAGCAAGAGACCTCAATGGGAAAGGATGATTCGAGTCTCAGGGTTTTCCCCTGGTATTTCCTGAGCATGTACCCCCAAAATAAGAATCTGCCTGCTTTTCCACTCTTCTGACTTTCTCTGGAAAAAGTCAACTCAGGGCTTTAGTCTTCTGCATTTGAAAGGGTGTTTCAATCCAAAAACCCCTCTGATGGCTTTCTAGCCTGCCTGCAGGCTGCATGTGTAATTGTTGGAGGCCTCCTGACAGCAGGAGGCAAAGGAAACTTAAAACATCCTAGGAATGTAGGGGCTTCCGAAGAGTCATAATCATTAGAATAAGACTGATTAAAGGTTTCACTTGTTGAGCCAATACTTGCTGCCAAATTTTTATATTTTTTATTTGTAAGATATAGTTGGTATATAGAAAAACAGGTAGTAGACCTGGTATTAGCAATATTAGATCTTTGAGTTAAGTACTTTCTTTGTTATAACTCACTGAACCTTTGTCCTACAGAAATATAACTTTATTTAGTATTTTGAGGCTAATGCAGAGTAAAGAAAAAACACTTCTAGGGAAAAGGAGTTTTCTGGTTGATAGACAATTACCCAGGAAAAGAGCCATAAAAATTTTAACAGGCCTCTTGACCAGAAGATAATGTAAACCACCTGAGACTTTTTGTATATGGGAAGGTATGCAAAAAGAAAGCCCGATTTTGATGAGAGTCTGGGCTGCTAATGCTGCATAATTTTGTATTACCCATTGATCTCTATGTACAATCAAAAGGTATGAAAGGTCTTCTGAACAATAGAGGTGGGGCCAGTCATTGGAAGGACTGGTTTCCCCCGTGTCTCCTATTTTCCCTAATTTCAGGCTGAATTCCCATCTGGGGCACGGAGGCTCGCCATGTCTACTTACCTGTCTTGGCTGCTAAGATCCGTAAGAGTAGAGCCCAGGGCGGGGCACTCTCCGATATTCAAACGGACACCAGTGGCCTAATGTAGATGGTGCAAGCTCCTTATCTGGAACTTTATTGGCTTTCCATGTAAACCAAGTTATTCAGCATTCTTTTCTCCATCTAAAATTTCCTACTATATTATTATTTCCTAATATAATCTTATATAGCTAAATAAATAATTCTTTCTAAGACACCAATGCTGTCCCCGCTTCGAATTACCTGGATCTACCGGGGCTGGACCCTGGCAGTCCATGGATTTGGTAATGCCATCCAGTCATCTCATCCTCTGTCATCCCCTTTTCTTCCTGCCCCCAATCCCTCCCAGCATCAGTCTTTTCCAATGAGTCAACTCTTCGCATGAGAAGGCCAAAGTATTGGAGTTTCAGCTTCAGCATCATTCCTTCCAAAGAACACTTAGGTTTGATCTCCTTTAGAATGGATTGGTTGGATCTCCTTGCAGTCCAAGGGACTCTCAAGAGTCTTCTCCAACACCACAGTTCAAAAGCATCAATGCTTAGGTTTGCACAGAAGTAAATTCATCATTCTTGTCACTGCCAATTTTTTCTTTCTCATATTTATGCATATTTAAAAGCATCTGATGATATTTCTTTAATTTATATATTTTTGGCTGTGCTGAGTCATCATTGCTGCATACACGCTTTCTCTAGTTGTGGCAAGTGTGGGCTACTCTAGTTACAGTGTGTGGGATTCTCATTCTGGTGGCTTTTCTCATTGTGGAGCATGGGCTCTAAGGTTGGTGGACTTTGATAATATAGGTCTTTATTTGAAGTCACTTGACCTGTGTGCCCTACGGTCTACGTTTAGAAGTCTGTGCTTGCTCTGCTTCTAGGAAAAAAAAGTTATTTCAAATGATTTAGTTGAATTTTGTTTGAGACAACAATGTAGCCAAATTTTATTTTAAATTATGAAATTATGAAAAGCACAGATTTACTCACCCAATTCTTGAAAAAGGCAATTAACAAGGAATAGTTATCCTTAATAAGGTCTCTTGCAGGTGGATTTATTACCATTAATGCCACCTGGGAAGCCCTATCCTTAATTGGGACAGAACATGATATATAAAAGTTTGAGAGTGTTTATTAATATCGAGTAACTTAGTGTGAAGTATCTCGAGCAACTTAATCATTGATAACCTCAGTTATTTCACATACAGAGCTATTCATCATGCACATCATCATGGGTAACTTTTATGTGTCACTTTGACTGTATCATAGACTGCCCAGATAGCTGGATAAACATTATTTCCAGGTTTGTCTATGAGAGTACTTCTGAAAGAGATTAGCATTTGAATCGGTGGGCTGAATAAAGCAGATGGCTCTC
Organism: Aepyceros melampus; assembly: GCA_006408695.1. NCBI lineage: Eukaryota > Metazoa > Chordata > Mammalia > Artiodactyla > Bovidae > Aepyceros > Aepyceros melampus. The sequence goes on along the minus strand of SJXQ01009271.1, from coordinate 38,173 downwards.
TACAATGTGGGTGTCACCCAATCCACTGTGAGGCCTGAATAGAACGAAAAGGTGGAGGAAGACTGAATTATCTCTGCCTAACTGTGAGCTGGACATCAAATATCTCCTGCCTCTGGCTTTCTTATTTCTTTGGCCTTTGGATTCAGACTGGAATCCATACCATCAACTGCCTCTTAGTCAAATTATATCAATAGCTTTCCTGGGTTTCCAGCTTGCAGATGGTGGACTATGGGACTTCTCTGCCTCCATATTCATGTGAGATAATACCTTATGATAAATATTCTACAGGCTTCTGATATCTCACAGTAGAGCATTCTTATGAAACTTTCCATCAGTGAAATGTCATAAGGCAAAGAAGCAATTACCTTAGACCACATCTTGTCAATGAATGAATAAAATAAGTAGAGGGCAAGCCATATGCTTTCAGAGTTTAAAGCTTGATGCTAAGAGCTTGGCCGTGCCACTTTCACTACTTGGGGTGTATTGCCTCTATAATCTCTCACTGCAAAACAGATGCTAAACACTATTTCCTCTTCATTTTTCTGTATAATAAAACAAAAAAAAACCTCTTCTCATTTCGTTCAGTTAGCAAAAATGAATTCTAATGGAAGCATTTTATAAAAGCAAAGTGGTATAAAGTAAACTCAAAAAATATGGGACATTGTAAAAAGTATGTAAGCTATTGACTGATTCTTTAGAGAGCTTTGACTAACACACAGATGCAGCTTCTATACTTAGGTTATCAATTTTTTTTTCATATAGGCTTATGCATAATTTGTAAAAAGAGTTCCATGATCAGTTCATGCAAAATTATTATCAGATTTTTATTTAGCACACCCAATCTTACTATATAAAATGCATGTAAATTTTGAAAAACAAAAGTTGAAGCTATTTTTTTTATGAATTTACCATAACAGTCAAGACTTGGCAAAGTCAGAAACTATGCCACGGTTCTATAACATGGAAATCAATCTATTTCTACAATCTATTTCATACATGCTGATTAGATTATATTTCCTTTAACAATGAAAAAATACTATGTGAAGATCAATCACATTTTCATTAGTACCATGTTATTCCCTGCATTAACATTTTCAAAAATAAACAGCCCTTGAGTGTATACCTGATTCTTTGCTACCCTATGGACTGCAGCCTGTTCCACGTTCCTCTCTCCATGAAATTCTCCAAGGAAGAATAATACTAGAGTGGGTTGCCATTTTCTTCTCCAGGGAATCTTTCCAAACCAGGGATTGAACCCATCTCCTGCATTGCAAACAGATTCTTTACCATCTGAGCCAGCAGCATTGACTTATTTTATGTCAAATCTCTTCTTTTCACAGCTATTTGTAAGGCCTCCCAGACAGCCATTTTGCTTTTTTTGCATTTCTTTTCCATGGGGATGGTCTTGATCCCAGTCTCCTCTATAATGTCACAAACCTCCGTCCATAGTTCATCAGGCTCTCTATCTATCAAATCTAGTCCCTTAAATCTATTTCTCACTTCCACTGTATAAACATAAGGGATTTCATTTAAGGCATACTTGAATGGTCTATGGTTTTCCCTATTTTCTTCAATTTCAGTCTGAATTTGGCAATAAGCAGTTCAGGATCTGAGCCACAGTCAGCTCCTGGTCTTGTTTTTGCTGACTGTATAGAGCTTCTCCATCTTTGGCTGCAAAGAATATAATCAATCTGATTTCGGTGTTGGCCATCTGGTGATGTCCATGTGTAGAGTCTTCTCTTGTGTTTTGGAAGAGGATGTTTGCTATGACCGTGTGTTCTCTTGGTAAAACTCTATTAGCCTTTGCCTTGCTTCATTCCATATTCCAAAGACAAATTTGCCTGTTACTCCAGGTGTTTCTTGACTTCCTACTTTTGCATTCCAGTCCCCTATTATGAAAAGGACATCTTTTTTGGGTATTAGTTTTAAACATCTTGTAGGTCTTCATAGAACCGTTCAACTTCAGCTTCAGCATTACTGGTTGAAAAGGTCAGTTTTTACTCCAATCCCAAAGAAAGGCAATGCCAAAGAATGCTCCAACTACCGCACAATTGCACTCATCTCACATGCTAGTAAAGTAATGCTCAAAATTCTCCAAGCCAGGCCTCAGCAGTATGTGAATCATGAACTTCCTGATGTTCAACCTGCTTTTAGAAAAGGCAGATGAACCAGAGATCAAATTGCCAACATCTGCTGGATCATCAAAAAAGCAAGAGAGTTCCAGAAAAAAAAAAAAAAATCTATTTCTACTTTATTGACTATGCCAAAGCCTTTGACTGTGTGGTTCACAGTAAACTGTGGAAAATTCTGAAAGAGATGGGAATATCAGACCACCTGACCACCCTCTTAAAAAACCTATATGCTGGTCAGGAAGCAACAGTTAGAACTGGACATGGAACAACAGACTGGTTCCAAATAGGAAAAGGAGTACGTCAAGACTGTATATTGTCACCCTGCTTATTTAACTTCTATGCAGAGTACATCATGAGAAACGCTGGGCTGAAAGAAGCATAAGCTGGAATCAAGATTGCTGGGAGAAATATCAATCACCTCAGATACACAGATGACACCAACTTATGGCAGAAAGTGAAGAGGAGCTAAAAAGCCTCTTGATGAAAGTGAAAGAGGAGAGTGAAAAACTTGGCTTAAAGCTCAACATTCAGAAAACAAAGATCATGGCATCCAGTCCCATCACTTCATAGGAAATAGATAGGGAAACATTGGAAACAATGTGAGACTTTATTTCTGGGGGCTCCAAAATCACTGCAGATGGTGGCTGCAGCTATATAAGCTGGAATTCTCTAGCACACATTTGAGTTATTTTTTTATTAAGGTCTTTTTCCCGTGTGATGTGCTGTTCAGTTCAGTTCAGTTCATTCACTCAGTCGTGTCCGACTCTGCAACCCCATGAATCGTAGCACGCCAGGCCTCTCTGTCCATCACAAACTCCCGGAGTTCACCCAGACTCACATCCATTGAGTCCGTGATGTCATCCAGCCATCTCATCCTCGGTTGTCCCCTTCTCCTCCCTCCCCCAATCCCTCCCAGCATCAGACTCTTTTCCAATGAGTCAACTCTTTGCATGAGGTGGCCAAAGTACTGGAGTTTCAGCTTTAGCATCAATTTCTTCCAAAGAAATCCCAGGGCTGATCTCCTTCAGAATGAACAGTTTGGATCTCCTTGCAGTCCAAGGGACTCTCAAGAGTCTTCTCCAACACCATAGTTCAAAAGCATCAATTCTTCAGCGCTCAGCCTTCTTCACAGTTCAACTCTCACATCCATACATGACCACTGGAAACACCATAGCCTTGACTAGATGGTCCTTACTTGGCAAAGTAATGTCTCTGCTTTTGAATATACTATCTAGGTTGGTCATAACTTTTCTTCCAAGGAGTAAGCGTCTTTTAATTTCATGGCTGCAGTCACCATCTGCAGTGATTTTGGAGCACCCCCCCCCCCAAAAAAAATAAAGTCTGACACTGTTTCTACTGTTTCCCCATCTATTTCCCATGAAGTGATGGGACCAGATGCCTTGATCTTTGTTTTCTGAATGTTGAGCTTTAGGCCAACTTTTTCACTCTCCTCTTCACATTAATATCTGTTTGGATTTTTCTAGCTGCTGTTGCTGCTAGTCTGTTATTTTGTTACAGAGTCCCAGTTGAAAACCTAAAATCAAAAGGGGTGAGGTTTGCATAGAATTAAATAGGGGACAACGTTCATTTTTATCCATACAAATATCAAATTGATCTTACATCATTTACTGAAAAAATTGTCTTGTGCATATGATAAACAATAAAATATCTAGCAGAGGGATAGGTATTCAACATTCATGGTTTGGAAGACAAAATACAGTTGAGATTTCAATTAATTTAACTGTAGACATGATACTATGCTAATCAAAATTTTAGAATTTTGTGTGTATATTCCTGTGTGCATGTGTGTATGTGCCTGTATAAGTGATATTTTTAAAAGGTTTATGAAAATTCTGTCAGATCTATATAGTTAAGAGAATGTCTATATAGTTATAGATATAGAATATATAACATATAGGATATAGAATATATAGAATATCTCTATAGTTAAGAGAATCACAAAGGAAAGTTAAAGTTTTCAGGGTTTACATCTTTTTTGTTTGTGTGTGTGCTCAGTTGCTCAGTTGTGTCTGCCTCTTTGTGAACCCAAGGACTTTAGCCTTCCAGGCTCCTATGTCCATGAGGTTTTCCTGGCAAGAATACTGAAGTGGTTGCCATTTCTTCCTTCAGAGGATATTCCTGACCTAAGGATCGAAACTATGTCTCCTGAGCCTTCTGCATTGGCAAGTGGATCGTTTATCACTGAGCCCTTTCACTTTCAGGAGACTGCTACTTCTGCTGGGTGCTATTTTCTCTTCCATCTTTGTGGCTTTTATACAGAAAATAGTGACTTATTGGTGTTACACTTAATCCAGTGACTTTACTATATATACTTATTAAATCTAAAAAGTTGTTTTTAATGATGAATGTTTTTAGATACAGAAAAACATAATCTGTGACTAGTGAAATTTTACTTTTTTTCTTTTCAAAGATTTAAGATTCTTTTTATTGCATTATTTTACTTGTTCAGTCCTCCTAGTACTAAGGAATAAAGTAGGGAAAATGGGTATTATATTGCCGCTCATATCAAGGGAATGTTGTTCAAAAGTTCATCCTAGGGGGAGGGCGCCTAAGATGGCAGAGGAATAAGATGGGGAGACCACTTTCTCCCCCACAAATTCATCAAAAGAACATCTCAATGCTGAGTAAAATCTACAGGGCAACTTCTGAATGCTGGCAGAGGACATCAGGCATCCAGAAAAGCAGAACACTGTCTTCAAAAACAGGTAGGAAAAATACAAAAGATGAAAAAAGAAACAAAGGAGGTAGGGAGGGAGCCTTCTCCCAGGAAGGGAGTCCTGTCCCGGGAAGAGAGTTTTAAAAAGAGAGAAGTTTCCAAATGCCGGGAAACACTCTTACTGCCGAATCTGTGGCGAGCCTTGGAAGCACAGAGGGCAACATAACAGGGAAGAAAAACAAATGGGCAATTAAGACCAACAGATTACAAGCCCAATGGTAACTCCCCCAGCGGAGAAGCAGAGCAGACACCTGCATCTGCCACTAGCAAGTGGGGGCTGGGCAAGGAGGCACGCGAGACGTGGGCGGCAGTGCTTCTTAAGAATCGGGCCAGAATGCTCCACGCGTAACCAGAGTGAACTAACTCTGGCTAGCACACCAGACTGTGGGACAGTTACCACGTGAAAAGCTCAAACATAAGACACCGCCAGGACCGCGCACAGAACAAGGGACAGAACAGAAATAGCTGGCTGCAGACCAGCACCCGCCGGGGACAGGCAGCCAGAGCCATAAGGGCTGGAACGTGGCAATCGCAGCCCCAGAGAGACTTTACTGACCAAACTGCAAGCTGGCTTCTTTGCTAACTAAGACTTCTTGGGGTGCTGGACGGTCACAATCTGCCTGAAAAGGGATGAAAGGGGTACACCCAGAAAACTGAGCAACAGGAAAAGGTGATAAGCTGTGCGACTGCGCTCGCCAAACACCTGAGCTACTTGGTCCTGGGAAGGGCACAAAACACAGGCCCAATCAAATCTGCGATTACCTGGGCGCCAGCCTGAGAGGCTTAGACCAGGGAGGTGCATGCAGCCTAGGGCCGGCCTCAGATGGTTCCTGGCGAGAAACGTAGAGCCTGAACATTGTGCGCCGGGTGTAGGGGCAGGCCCAGCGGGGCTGAGACACTGTGAATACAAGCCAGAGCTATTTGGTAGCAGCATCCCTCCCTCCCCACAATTCAATTGACCAAGTGAGCTTTAAAAAAAAAAAAAAAGTGACTTCTACCGCCCGCCTTGTGTCAGGGCGGAAACCAGACATTGTAGAGACCAGCAAACAGAGAAGCTAAACAGAGGGAACCGCCTTGGAAGTGACCCCACACTGCCTACAATACCAGAGAAAGGGCCAGAAATATCTTTACTATTTTTTCGACCATTCCCTTTTTTAAAAATTATTATTATTTATTATTATTATTATTTGGTAGATGTTTTTGTTTGATTGTTTTTTCCTCCTTTCTTTTTCTTCTCTTTTTTTTTTTAATTTTTAGGTCCTCTAGTTCTCTTTTAATTTTAATTTTTATAACCTACTATCACTTTTCAAAAAAAAAATGACCCTATTTTTAAAGCAAATGCCGTATATACATATATATAAAATTTTTTTGTTTGTTTCTTTGATTTGAGAGGCTGTTGGTGTTGGTTCTTAAAAATTCCCAAGACTTTTTTTTTTCTTCTCTTCTTGTTCTTCTTCTTTTCTTTAATATTGTATTTTTGAAAATCCAACCTCGACTAAATTTTTAATCTTTGCTTTTTTGGATTTGCTGTCAATTTTTTACATTTAAAAACCCAATCTTCAGTACCCAATTTTACCTGAGAGTGAGATTACTGGCTTGACCAGTCTCTCTTCTTTTGGACTCTGCTTTCTCCCCAGCAGGTTGTCTCTCTCTCCTCCCTCTCCCTTCTCTACCCAACTCTGTGAATCTCTGTGTGTTCCAGACGATGAAGAACACTTAGAGAACTGGTTACTGGCTAGATCTGTCTCTCCCCATTTTCATTTCCCTCATTTATCCACCTGGCCACCTCTGACACTTCCTCCCTCTCCTCTTCCCTGTATAACTCAGTGATCATCTCTGAGCAGTTGAGACTGAGGAGCGTACATAAGGAAGTGATTACTGGCTAGCTTGCTCTCTCTTCTTTTGATCCCACCTCATCTCATTCCAGTCACCTCTAACTACCCCCTCCCTCTCCCTTTCTCTAAGTAACTCAGTGAACCTCTCTGGGTGTCCTTCAATGTGGAAAAACTCTTCATCTTTAAACAAAATGTTTTATCATTGGCGCTATATAGATGGAGAAGCCTTGAGGTTACTGTAAAAATAAAACTGAAAACCAGAAGCAGGAGACTTAAGCCCAAATCCTGAGAACATCAGAGAACTCCTGAACCCAGGGAACATTAATCGATAGGAGCTCATGAAATGACTCCATACCTATACTGAAACCAAACACCACCCAAGGGACAACAAGTTCCAGAGCAAGACATACCACGCAAATTCACCAGTAACACAGGACCACACCCCTGAGCTTCAATATACAGGCAGCTCAAGTTACTCCAAAACCATAGACATCTTCTAACTCATTTCTGGACACTTCATTGCAGTCCAGAGAGAAGAAATCCAGCTGTACCCAACAGAATTCTGATAAAAGCTTCCCTGACCAAAAACCCTAGACAAGCCACTGATACAAACCCACCCACAGCGAGGGAACTCAATAATTAAGAGAATTCCACAAATTCCCAGAATACAGAAAGGACACACCAAACACAGCAATAAAACCAAGATGAAGAGACAGAGGAATGCCCAGCAGGTAAAGGAACAGGATAAATGCCCACCAAACCAAGCAAAAGAGGAAGAGATAGGGAATCTACCTGAGAAAGAATTCCAAATAATGATAGTGAAACTGATCCAAAATCTTGAAATCAAAATGGAAGCACAAATAAATAGCCTGGAGACAAGGATTGAGAAGATGCAAGAAAGGTTTAATAAGGACCTAGAAGAAATAAAAAAGAGTCAATATATAATGAATAATGCAATAAATGAGATCAGAAACACTCTGGAGGCAACAAATAGTAGAATATCAGAGGCAGAAGATAGGATTAGTGAAATAGAAGATAGAATGGTAGAAATAAATGAATCAGAAAGGAAAAAATAGTGAAACTGATCCAAAATCTTGAAATCAAAATGGAAGCACAAATAAATAGCCTGGAGACAAGGATTGAGAAGATGCAAGAAAGGTTTAATAAGGACCTAGAAGAAATAAAAAAGAGTCAATATACAATGAATAATGCAATAAATGAGATCAGAAACACTCTGGAGGCTACAAATAGTAGAATATCAGAGGCAGAAGATAGGATTAGTGAAATAGAAGATAGAATGGTAGAAATAAATGAATCAGAAAGGAAAAAAGAAAAATGAATTAAAAGAAATGAAGACATTCTCAGAGACCTCCAGGACAATATGAAACACTCCAACATTAGAATTATAGGAGTCCCAGAAGAAGAAGACCAAAAGAAAGACCATGAAAAAATACTTGAGGAGATAATAGTTGAAAACTTCCCTAAAATGGAGAAGGAAATAATCACCCAAATCCAAGAAACCCAGAGAGTTCCAAACAGGATAAACCCAAGGTGAAACACCCCAAGACACATATTAATCAAATTAACAAAGATCAAACACAAAGAACAAATATTAAAAGCAGCAAGGGAAAAACAACAAATATTACTGTGACTTTAAAATGTGTTAGGTCACAGTTTTTTTTTACAGTCCATTGACAGCTATTGAGACACATGAAGTTTTCAGATCCCATGAAGCCATTCATGAATTCAAAGTTAAGAACTACTATTTTTGACACATCATGGTCAATTAACCTTTGACAATGGAGCCAAGAATATGAATACACACACACACACACACACACACACTGGAATATTACTCATCATAGAAAAAGAATGAAACAATGCCATTTACAGCAACATGGATGGACCTAGAGATTATCATGCTAAGTAAAATAAGAAAGAAAAAGAAAGATAAACACCATATATCACTTACATGTGGAATCTAAAGTATCACACAAATGAACTTATTTACAAAACAGAAATAGAATCACAGACATAGAAAACAAACAGGTTATCAAAGTGGAAAGGGACTAGGGGAGGAATAAATTAGAAGTTTCAGATTACCAATACAAGCTACAATATATAAAACAGATAAATAATATGGTTCTACTGTTTTAGCACAAGGAACTATATTCAACATCCTGTAATAAACCATAAAGGAAAAGAATACATAAAAGAATACGTGTGTGTGTGTGTGTATATATATATATATATATAACTAAATCACTTTGCTGTACACCTGAAATTAACACAACATTGAAATCAACTATACTTTAATAAAAACATTGCTATTTTTGTTTATTTATTTTATTGTTGCTATCATTTTTACTAATATCATTATAAATATAATCTGTTTTCTGTACAGAATAAGAGATCAAGAGTGCCCATGCCTGTGAAGGAATTATTCTCTTGGGTTCCAGTGGTGGAGGAGACCCTTCCTTTGAGAATAATATCTGTCCACTATTACTGTATTGACTAACACAAATATAGGAAGGAAGTCAATCTGAATACAGCTTTGTAAAAGCAGCACCTGTCCTGGGTGATCACCAGTGATAGTTTCTGAGGACACTGTGATGAAACAGTTCTAAAAATAGATGACCAGCCCCAAAAAGTAAAGCTTGAAGTTCTAACCATCTTTCAAATCTATGTTCTTGAATTTGAACTGTTTGATCTTCTGATTAAATTCTGAGTCTTCATGCTGGTACAATCTTTTTTCTCATTTTACACAGCATTGGTTATATTGTTAGTAACCTAAAATGATAAATAATAATTAGAAAAATAAAATCACAAATCTTTCAATTTTTTATGTTATTCACATAAATCAGGAACTTAATGCAAGTTAAGTCTGTTTTGGAAGATTTTCCAATGTGTTGACTAAGGTTATTAGTGTTATTTAAATGTTATCAGGATAGTTTAATTTGATGTAGAATGCAATTTTAGAAGGAGTGCAGGATGTAATTGTTAGATATCCTAAAACTAATTGCTTAGACAAAAGTAATGCTTCATTATCTATTAAAATAATTACATATTCATTTATGTAGTCTATTTTAGGACATTGCTGTCCCAGTTTACCCAGACTGACAAGTATCTGTATACATCTCAGAAGTCAAAAGTATACTACTGCTGCTGCTGCTAAGTCGCTTCAGTCGTGTCCAACTCTGGGCGACCCCATAGACGGCAGCCCACCAGGCTCCCCCGTCCCTGGGATTCTCCAAGCAAGAACACGGCAGTGGGTTGCCATTTCCTCTTCCAATGCATGAAAGTGAAAAGTGAAAGTGAAGCACTCAGTCGTGTCCAACTCTTAGCGACCCCATGGACTGCAGCCCACCAGGCTCCTCCGTCCATGGGATTTTCCAGGCAAGAGTACTGCAGTGAGGTGCCATTGCCTTCTCCAAAAAGTATACTAGCCTCTCTAATTACTGAATATTCCTTCAATATTACTGTTTTCAATAACTAATATCCTCCATCTTTATAGGACTTTACAATGTGCAAAGAACTTTTGTACACGAGTCATCTCATTTAATTTTTCCCCTTTGAGCTACATACATTGGATATGATTAAGCATACTGAGGTTAAAGACTTAGATATAAAGTGCTCCACTGAAACGTGCCCCTCCTCCAACATTCATATGTCGAATCCTTAATTCCCAAATGTGACTGTATTTGGAGATAGGGCTTTTAGGAAGTAATTATAGTTAGATATATAATAAGGGTGAAGTCCTAATTAGATAGGATTTGTGGCCTTCCTTAGTGATAAATACAAAGAAATAGAGGAAAATAATAGTATGGGAAAGACTAGAGAACTCTTCAAGAAAATTAGAAATACCAACAGAACATTTGCAAAGATGGGCTCAATAAAAGACAGAAATGGCATAGACCTAACAGAAGCAGAAGAAGAGGTACACACAAGAATACACAGAACTATTTTAAAAAGATTGGGAATGCCAAAGGATGTTAAACTACTGCACAATTGCACTCATCTCACACACTAGCAAAGTAATGCTCAAAATTCTCCAAGCCAGAAATACAATATAGTAAAGTAAAAATAATAATGAGAAGAAGAAGAAGAAAGAAAAAAAAAAAAAAAAACAGCTTGTGAACCATGAACTTACTGATGTTCAAGCTGGATTTAGAAAAGGCAAAGGAACCAGAGATCAAATTGCCATCACCTGTTGGATCATAGAAGAAGCAAGATAGTTCCAGAAAAATATCTATTTCTGCCTTATAAATTATGCCAAAGCCTTTGACTCTGTAGATCACAACAAACTGTGGAAAATTCTTTAAGAGATGGGAATACCAGACCACTTACCTACATCCTGAGAAATCTGTATACAGGTCAAGAAGCAACAGTTAGAAACTCTCATTGAACAACAGACTGGTTCCAAATTGGGAAAGGAGTACATCAAGGCTGTATATTGTCACCCTGCTTAATTAACTTATATCCATCATGCTAAATGCTGGGCTGGATGAAGCACAAGCTGGAATCAAGATTGCCAGAAGAAATATCAATAACTTCAGATATGCAGATGACACTACCCTAACGGCAGAAAGTGAAGAGGAGCTGCAGAGCCTCTTGATGAAAGTGAAAGAGCAGAGTGAAAAAGATGGCTTAAAACTCAGCATTCAAAACATGAACATGAAGATCATGTCATCTGGTCCCATCACTTCATGGCAAATAGATGGGGAAACAATGGAAACAGTGAGAGACTTTATTTTCTTGGGCTCCAAAATCATCGCAGATGGTGACTGCAGCCATGAAATTAAAAGATATTTGCTCCTTGGCAGAAAAGCTATGACCAACCTAGACAGTATAATAAAAAGCAGAGACATTACTTTGCCAACAAAGATCCTTATAGTCAAAGCTATGGTTTTTCCAGTAGTCATATATGGATGTGAGAGTTGGACTATAAAGAAAGCTGAGTGCTGAAGAATTGGTGCTTTTGAACTGTGGTGTTGGAGAAGACGCTTGAGAATCCCAGCAAGGAGATCAAACCAGTCAATCCTAAAGAAAATCAACCCTGAATTCATCGCAGATGGTGACTGCAGCCATGAAATTAAAAGATATTTGCTCCTTGGCAGAAAAGCTATGACCAACCTAGACAGTATAATAAAAAGCAGAGACATTACTTTGCCAACAAAGATCCTTATAGTCAAAGCTATGGTTTTTCCAGTAGTCATATATGGATGTGAGAGTTGGACTATAAAGAAAGCTGAGTGCTGAAGAATTGGTGCTTTTGAACTGTGGTGTTGGAGAAGACGCTTGAGAATCCCAGCAAGGAGATCAAACCAGTCAATCCTAAAGAAAATCAACCCTGAATATTCATTGAAAGGACTGATGCTAAAGCTGAAACTCCAATACTTTGGCCACCTGATGGCAAGAACTGACTCATTGGAAAAGACCCTGATACTGGGAAAGATTGGAAGCAGGAGGAGAAGGGGACAACAGAGGATTGAGATGGTTAAGATGGCATCACCGACTCAATGGACATGGGTTTGAGCAAGATCTAGGAGTTGGTAATGGACAGGGAAGCCTGGTGTGCTGCAGTCCATGGGGTCACAGAGTTCGACATGACTGAGTGACTGAACTGACTGAACTAAGAAGAGGAGAGAAAGATCTCTCCCCACTGTGTGAACACATAGCAAGAAGGCAGCCTCTACAAGCCAGGAGAGAGGCCTCACCAGAACACAAGCCTTCTGGGATCCTGATTGCAAGACCCCAGCCTTCAGAACTGTGAGAAAATTAGTTTCTGTCATTTATGCCACAGAGCCTCTAGTATTTTGTTATGGTAGTCAGAGCAGATTAATGCATAGGGGTTGTTCCCTCTTAAAAAGTCACCTCTGACAAGCTGAGAATGATTTTTTGCTCAAATTGTTATGTAAAGGGCAAGAAAAAAAAATTATACTGGTAGGAAAATGAAGAAGTCAATGCACAGGAAAGGAAATAATAAATATTTAACATGATGAAACCCCATAGCCTTTGAAAGACGTCAATTTTCTATTGTCGTTTTCCTTCATCCTAGCCTGTGGTCGGGGAGGAGGAGATGAACAAGGGAAACATTCTAGTTGCCCACCCTCTCCCATAGGACCTTCTTGCCCTGAGACCCCACATCAGTAGTTTCAGACTAATAATAATAATGAGCTGGGGAGCCATAAAGGAATCTCTGCTTCTCCTACCCATCATAGGGAAAATATTTTGGGGTCAAATCTGAGAAGGCGCATTGGCTTCAGTAGAGGAATTTCACAGCACACAGACCTACTTTTATTTTTTGAGAAATAATGACTGCACCATCTGAAATATGCCAGCCAAAACATAGCTTCTGAAATTGTAAAAACTATTCACTTATTTTTATTTTTTAATTAATTTTTATTTTTTAGTTTGTTTTGCTTTACAGTACTGTATTCGTTTTGCTATACATTGACATGAATCAGCCACGAGTGTACATGAACTCTCAATCCCGACCCCCACCTCCCCCCTCCCACCCCACACCTTCTCTCTGGATTATCCCCGTGCATCAGTCCCAAGCATCCTGCATCCTGCATCAAACCTGGACTGGCGATTCGTTTCACTTATAC
>SJXQ01009271.1:4921-24109 GCA_006408695.1 Aepyceros melampus | reverse complement strand
AGGTGGATCATAGAGGATCCTGCTGTGATTTATGTCAGAGAGTGTTTTGCCTATGTTCTCCTCTAAGAGTTTTATAGTTTCTTGTCTTACATTTAGATCTTTAATCCATTTTGAGTTTATTTTTGTGTATGGTGTTAGAAAGTGATCTAATTTCATTCTTTTACAAGTGGTTGACCAGTTTTCCCAGCACCACTTGTTAAAAAGATTGTCTTTAATCCACTGTATATTCTTGCCTCCTTTGTCGAAGATAAGCTGTCCATAGGTGTGTGGATTTATCTCTGGGCTTTCTATTTTGTTCCATTGATCTATATTTCTGTCTTTTTAAAATGGCCATGTTTTCCTTCTGAAAAAGCAGAGGCTTAAAACAGAACATACAGAGGAGGAAGGGAAAAGAGAGAAAGAATTTGAAAAATGGAAAAGGGGAAAGAAACTCTAGATTCTTCAGGAACACGGTAGAAAGACTCAGCATAAATAAAAAGTGGATTTTTGTAGAAATGGATGAATGACTTTAGCCTTATTCATTTAGAGTACTTTTTCTTTTAATTGTACATTTATTTCAAATATTTGGATAGATTAATAATTATAGAATATTTAATTCTATTATAATGTAAAGTCATTTCTTTGAGCTAATTCAAATTGGTAATATAATTTGAAATGGATTTAGAAAATTTTGCAATGTCCAGACGATCTGGAAAAAAAAATTGTGTCTTATTACTTCTTGTTTAAGTTGTTTTAAATCCCTATTCTCAGGGTGCCATTGAACAGACTAGGGAGCTTGGTATTTGAATATCAGAATGCAGGCTCTCTATCCCCTCCAACTGTTCCACTCCCACCTGATCCAGCAGGTGTCAGAAGTGTGCAGAAGCTACCAGAATCTCTTTAAAGAAGTAATGGTGGCAATGGGAGCAGAAGTACTAAAAACAGGACTCAGAGAGCTGGAAACGTTTAGACCTGGTAGATAAGAGGAGAAATAACTAAATGGAAGCCACCATGGGTGAATGGAGTCATTCCAGAATAATTCTTTCATATAATCCCCATGTCTACTTTTACAGCAGCTCCATCTCTGCACACTTCCTCTGCTCACTCTAAACTTTGTTAGAGTCCTTTCTTAGTGTTTCTCAGCACTTTGGGTGCACTTCATCTTGCCCTCACATTTAGAATGCAGACTTAAGCTTGAATCCAGGTTCCAACACTTATTAGTTACACAACCTTGAGCAAACTACTTAATCTCTCTAAAATGTCATTTCTTCATCTGTAGCGTGTGAAGGCATCTATGTTGTAGGTTGTTCTGAGAATAAAATCATATAGTTCATGAAAAGTAGTTAGGAAAATGTTGAAACACATATACCTTGTAAATTTAAGCTGCTATTTTTTTAGCACTTTTTTCATTGTATCTTAGTTGTTGGTTTATGCACATCTCCTACTCTACTTTAAGATCCTCTAAGGCAGAGGTCACAGTCTGTTTGTTTGTTTTCTCTTCATTTTTGCCTACCTGTATCTGCTGCTGCTGCTGCTGCTGCTAAGTCACTTCAGTCGTGTCCGACTCTGTGTGACCCCATAGACGGCAGCCCACCAGGCTCCCCTGTCCCTGGGATTCTCCAGGCAAGAACACTGGAGTGGGTTGCCATTTCCTTCTCCAATGCATGAAAGTGAAAACTGAAAGGGAAGTTGCTCAGTCGTGTCCGACTCTTCGAGACCCCATGGACTGCAGCCTACCAGGCTCCTCCGTCCATGGGATTTTCCAGGCAAGAGTACTGGAGTGGGGTGCCATCGCCTTCTCCACTACCTGTATCTAGCATACATATTTCCTGCCATTTAGCAGTAAATTAATAAATAACTAACAAATGTTCATGGAGAAATATATGAATAAATAAACCAGTTTGTGTAGGTCTGAGCTACATCTGAGGGACTAATACAGATCTCTAATAACTTGATTATTTATTCATTTATTTATTCAACAGACTTTCTTGTCGTACTTACAACTACACATTGGAGCAAGGATACGGCCAGTCAGGCAGAAGTGGTGTCTGCCCTGCTCTGGTTATTTGATCCTGTAGACAGCAAAAAGTCACTGAAAAAACTTAAGGAAAGGAGTGATATAATCAGTGAGGAGAAGGAAGAAAGCAGTCCAGAGAAACAAGACCAAGATTAAGAAAGCTAGCTAATGGGCTATTTTTAAAAGCGTTAGGTTTACACTAACACTCAATTCACCAGAACAAAGAGGGGAAAGTTTAATTCTAAAAATTCTCAACAGACAGAAACAACCAGGCTTGTGTCTGATTCGATGTGGGGATAAGGAATTTTAAAAATCGAGAGGGCTTCCAGGAGAAGGCAATGGCACCCCTCTCCAGTACTCTTGCCTGGAAAATCCCATGGACGGAGGAGCCTGGTAGGCTGTTGTCCATGGGGTCGCCAAGAGTCGGCCACGACTGAGCGACTTCACTTTCACTTTTCACTTTCATGCATTTGAGAAGGAAATGGCAACCCACTCCAGTGTTCTTGCCTGGAGAATCCCAGGGACCGGGGAGCCTGGTGGGCTGCCGTCTATGGGGTTGCACAGTTAGACGTGGCTGAAGCAACTTAGTGGCAGCAGCAGAATGCTTCCAATGTGTGAATAAAGGAATGGTAGGATATTAATGGAGAATGAGTATTTTTGAAAGTGAAAGTTGCTGTCACGTCTGACTCTTTGCGATCTCATGAATTATAGCCCGCCAGGCTTCTCTGTCCATGGGATATTCAAGGCAAGAATACTGGAGTAGGTAGCCATTACCTTGTCCAGGGGATCTTCCTGACCTGGGATCACACTGGGTCTCCTACACTGGAGGTGGTTTCTTCACTCTCTGAGCCACCAGGAAAGTGGCCCAAGTGGTAAAGAACCTGCCTGCCAGTGCAGGAAGCACAAGAGTCATAGATTCAATCCTGAGTTGAAAGATGCCCTGGAGAAGGAAATGGCAATCTACTCTAGTATTCTGCCTGGAGAATCTTGTGGACAGAGGAGCCTGGTGGGCTACAGTCCATGGATCGCAAAGAGTCAGACACGACTGAAGCAACTTGGCACACAAGCACAAGGTATTTTTACTGATGACACTATACTAAAAAATCAGTGTATAGTATAATGTGCATTGAGCTATAAGAGAACCAAGAAACATTATAATAAAACCAGTATGCAGGGGCTGATGTGGTAACCAGTGGACTACTTTTAGCTTGCAGACATGTAAAATTTAATCTGCACAGGGTGTTTTTTTTAATATGTTTTTGTCTCTAGAAGGGACAGGAGCCCTCCAAAGTATCCCAGTGCCCACTACCCTTTCTGTCTTATATTAGCTCCTCTTGATTCATCTTCAGGTACTGAAGAAGAAAAAAATTTTCTAAATGTTTCCTGTACTTTCAAATGTACCTTTCAGGACTTCTAACTCAGCCATTCCTGCTCCCTAGACCATATTTAGTTTTATGTTGTTGCTGTTTAGTTGCTAAGTTGTGTCCCACTTTTTTGCAACCCGCTAGGCTCCTCTGTCCATGAGATTTCTCAGGCAAGAATACTGGAATGGGTTGCCATTTCCTCCTCCAGGAGTTCTTCCTGACCCATAGATTGAAACTGAGTCTCCTGTATTGGCAGGAGGATTCATCGTTGAGCCACCAGAAAAGCCCCATTTCACTGTATATTCAGCCCTTATGCATATTCACATATCTATATGTATTTTTTCATGCTAGTAAAGTAATGCTCAAAATTCAAGCTGGTTTTAGAAAAGGCAGAGGAACCAGAGACCAAATTGCCAACATCCACTGGATCATGGAAAAAGCAAAAGAGTTCCAGAAAAGCATCTATTTTTGCTTTATTGACTATACCAAAGCCTTTGACTGTGTGGATCACAATAAACTGTGGAAAATTCTGAAAGAGATGGGAATGCCAGACCACCTAACCTGCCTCTTGAGAAATCTGTATGCAGGTCAGGAAGCAACAGTTAGAACTGGACATGGAACAACAGACTGGTTCCAAATAGGAAAAGGAGTTCGTCAAGGCTGTATATTGTCACCCTGCTTATTTAACTTCTATGCAGAGTACATCATGAGAAACGCTGGACTGGAAGAAACACAAGCTGGAATCAAGATTGCTGGGAGAAATATCAATAACCTCAGATATGCAGATGACACCACCCTTATGGCAGAAAGTGAAGAGGAACTAAAAAGCCTCTTGTTGAAAGTGAAAGAGGAGAGTGGAAAAGTTGGCTTAAAGCTCAACATTCAGAAAACGAAGATCATGGCATCTGGTCCCATCACTTCATGGGAAATAGATGGGGAAACAGTAGAAACAGCGTCAGACTTTATTTTTCTGGCTCCAAAATCACTGCAGATGGTGACTACAGCCATGAAATTAAAAGGCGCTTACTCCTTGGAAGAAAAGTTATGACCAACCTAGATAGTATACTCAAAAGCAGAGACATTACTTTGCCGACTAAGGTCCGTCTAGTCAAGGCTATGGTTTTTCCTGTGGTCATGTATGGATGTGAGAATTGGACTGTGAAGAAGGCCGAGCGCAGAAGAGTTGATGATTTTAAACTGTGGTGTTGGAGAAGACTCTTGAGAGTCCCTTGGACTGCAAGGAGATCCAACCAGTCCATTCTGAAGGAGATCAGCCCTGGGATTTCTTTGGAAGGAATGATGCTAAAACTGAAGCTCCAGTACTTTGGCCACCTCATGCGAAGAGTTGACTCATTGGAAAAGATCCTGATACTGGGAGGGATTGGGGGCAGGAGGAGAAGGGGACGACTGAGGATGAGATGGCTGGATGGCATCACGGACTCAATGGACGTGAGTCTGAGTGAACTCTGGGAGTTGGTGATGGACAGGGAGGCCTGGCGTGCTGCGATTCATGGGGTCGCAAAGAGTCGGACACGACTGCGCGACTGAACAGAACAGATATGTATTTTTTAAACTATATATACTAAGATGTTTAAGGAACATATTCTTTATTTTTTCATAACTAAATGAAGTTTCTGTTTCATGGCCCCATTCCGCATGGTGGTAAACTTCCAGGGATTTTCTCCCTTAAACCCTCTTTTTCTCGAACTTAAATTGAAACGCTCAAGGATGATAAAGCATCATGGATGGTTTGTACTGGGTGTTGGGAGAAGGGTGACTTTGAGGCCCAGTCATGGTCACCTGCTTGGGAAGCAGGTGCTGATGAAGGGCCCATCACCCACTGGGGTACCAGCTCACACCACATCCTTCTCCGAGCTGTGGGACCCGTTCAAGTCAACCAGATCTCCACACTCTAGTATCTGTGCCTTCCTCACGTCATGTGAAACTGGGAGAATGGGAGCGCTCCATTGCTTCCATGCTTTGGTTACACCGGATCAGATCACGGCCCGCTTCACAGAGTTCCAGGTATGTTTACAGATCCTGGCACCTACAGTAGCCTCTCATTACCCATCACCATCTCCCCTCAGTTCTGGCCACCGCCCTTTGGTGAGAGACACCCACCAGCATCTTGCTCTCTTGATTTTTGTTTACTTTACTCCTCAGTCCCCCAGGTCGAGGGAACTTTATTAACCCATCTGGACTTATCATCAGTTCTGCAACAGCAATGGATATTTAGGTTACTTAGGTTAATATCCTACTCTTGATGTTTAGAAGACCCAGACACTTGTGATTTGACATTCTCCCACCTTTTTTACAAAGCTGTTATCTCTACCAGGGGTTTCAAGAGTCCAAGCCTGGGTACTGATTCATATCTTCTTTTCTAAATTTTTGTAGTAAAGGGTACATGTGGCTTGCCTAGCTAATCACCATGACAAGGTTAGAAGAAATTGTGACGATGGCAGTGGAGGACAAGGCAATTAACACTCAATATACTATCCTGCCTGACATTTATACTTTGAGAATAAAATAACCTCATTCTCTCCTTAACTAGCATCCTCCTCCAAACACACACACGCACACACACACACACACAACATGTATATTGTACATACATGTACATACATATTGTACAACCTAAGCTGATAACAAAAAGGTTTCCTACACAGATCGTGTCAAGAAGGGAAAGGAAATGAACTAATTAAATGACTGTTCCAAATGTTTGTTGCTTTCATATAAATTGCCTCTTTTACTTTTGCCAAGTAAGAAAAAGAACTTGTTCATATATTGTCCCTAAGTGCTCAGTTGCTAGTCTTCCCTACTCAACCTCCAGCCCATAAAAAAATTCTAACATTTCCCAGAATATTCCTCTGAAAAGATCATAACTTGCCCCCCCATGCTTTCATTTCCACTGCCTTTGTTCAAGTTTATCATGGAATTGAGAGCAGACAGAAGTTATTCCAAGAAGGTCCTATCTAATCTTTGATCAAATGATCAGGAGGAAACCAGCACACACCCACATCAGGCCAGAGCTGACCCTGAGGCTAATTTGAATTCAGGTTAGATTCTGAAGCTATCTCAGAGACAAACTGGTAAGAACATAAACCTTAATTACAAAGTTAATGCAATCATTAAGATTGTCTTGGACTTCCCTGGTGGTCCAGTGGCTAAGACTATGCTCCCAATGCAGGGCACCTGGGTTCAATCCCTGGTCGGGGAAGTAGATGCCCCATGTCAAAACTAAGCTCACATGCCACAACTAAAGATCTTGCATGCTGCAACTATTGACCTCTGTGCTTTTCATTCAATCAAAAATATTTAAGTTGCCTATCCCTCTAGATGCAAGAATGCAAACATTATCACATTTGCAATACCTATGTTTCAGGAATTCTTAGGCTTACCGAATTGTCCCTGGGCTGTCTGATTCATATAAAAACAAATCATGACACAAAAATTTTAACCTATCAAATAATCATTTTCACATAAATAATTCCCCTTGTAACAGTTACATACACATACACACACACACACACACACACACACACACACAGAGGCCATTTTTTTTCCTCCCATTGAATTAAGTAGTTTTCTGATTAAAATTTGATGATTTTCAGTGATTTTAATGTGTTGTGAAAAAATATCCTGATATATCCTACCCTCTGTCCCCTCTAGAAAACCCAAGAATGGTCAAACCCACAGTTCATACCATGGATAAAAAAGCAAGTATGTCTGTTCCACTCTGTTTCAGTAAGCACAGCACAAGTTGGGAAGACATTGTCTTTGCTGGAAGAGGTTCCATGAGACTTTTCAGAGCTTCCATTTAGACACCTACAATTAATTTTCCTAGGATCTTCATAAGTTAATGAATAAATAAGCTCTAGCATAAGTGAAAATGAAAGATGAGATTGATGTTTATTAATGCTACTGGTGGCACTTTAATTGTAAGTTTATAATTGCAGACACTTCCTTTTACTTACAACAAATGTCTGTCAACAAGGTTGTTGCTCTTCTTGGAGAATCTTGTAGATTCATTAATCATATTAATGATTTAAATCTTTTTTAATGGTCCAGGGGAAATAATTTAGAAACCCTGTTTAATTATTAGAAATAATTAAGACATTCTCTTGAGTATTCATGCTAAGCAACACTAAAAAATGTCTTCCTATTTTTAAAATCTCTATTATAACTGATGTTCTGTTTTCTCTATTGTTTTTATCAATATTATGGAAATCCTAGGTTATAAGCATTTGTTTTGCCAACTACAAATGACACTTGCCATCTACTTCTACAAGGATTAAATCCTGAGCTGCTGTAGCTATTGACCTTTAACACCCAGTGAAAGGAGTTCAGAATGGATATCAGGAATGAGGCAGCCTGTGCTCTGGGAAAAAAAAACTGGCAGAACAGTTATTCAGATAGTTAGACATATTCAGGAGAAGATTTTATGAGCCCAATTCTTGCATTTCTTCATATTTAGAGAAGCACTGAAATCCTTCATAGTAATGTCTACTTCTCATAACTATCAGTAACCTTCATAAGACCAGCAGCAACCTGCTGCAAAAATGTGTCCTAGACTGCATGTACTCTCCCTTCACCAAAATCACATATATACTGATCTTCACCCGACCTCTTTGGAAAAATTTCTCAGAGCTACATGAAATACTGTCTCCTGATCTATAGCCCTCATTTTGCCCCCAAATAAAACTTAGCTAACAACTCACATGTTGTACATTTTTTTTAAGTCAAAACAGTTTCACTATCATCAAAACTTTCAATATAAGTTGTGACTATAAAATAATAAGACTGACTCTCCATTTTGTCAGTTATAGTGACATTTTCTAAATTATTTTCATCCCCTTTAATTTAATAATGAACATCAAATAACTTGGAACTGAGAAGTAATGAGATGCAAAATAAGAAATCTAAATTGCTCATACTGGCAGTTTGCAGCCTCATGTGTGAAGCAGACCATAGGTATTTAGAAGCAAAAGACCCATGTTTGATTTCTGGATCAGTCCCTTCTTCACAACTGGGTCAAGTTGCTCATTTGGCGGTTTTCTTAACTATGGGATGAAAGCAATACCTATTTCACAGAATTCCTGTGGGAAAAAGAATTCATTGATGGTATGTGACAGTGCCTAGCACCTTTCAGGGCACTAAAAAGTATATAGTAAATGTTTATTTCCTTCCTTTCTCCTTCCATTTCTATCTTTTCTTCCTTCTTTGAGCCATGTGCAGAGTTCAAGGGGTACAGTAATTTTTTTTCAATCTAGAGAAAGAAATACTCTGAACAGAATAAATGAATTCCCAGCAAGTAGCCGCAATACAGGGATCAGACCTCTGGGATGGGGGCATTCATCAGGAGGCAGGGGAGGGGCAGGACTCCAGCCATGCAGCAGACCTTTAGGAATGAGTACCAATTCCTAGGAAGTGAGCTCTCAGAAAACAAAGCAGTCTCTCAGTCTAGAACACTGGGGTACTGGATACAAACCACAGTGAGATGGGCAAAAATCAAGGCAGAATGTCAGGAACATGTCAGTGCACTCAAAACAAAGTGAATGTTAAAGACAAAGAAAAACCCAGTTACTAGGATTCACATACATGGAGGAGGTACTGGGGCTTTCAAGTAACTATGAGGACCTAAATACCCCATTAGAGTGAGACTGGCTGCCAAGTGACTCCTCAAGTCCTACAATTCAAGCACCATTGAGTGTATCAATGGGAATTCAATGGCCTGCTCTCTAGAGCAGAACTAGAAAATAGGATAGATTTGAAAACTAAAAACAGATTTAAATGAAGGTATGCAATGCCTTTTAAGACTTGAGTGTGAAAAAGGACATTGTCTTTTTAATAAAAGGACATTTTAGAGGATGTTGTCCTTTATAAAGGACAATAATGATAGCAGTACTGTTCTAGAGATTTATTAGTCAGATGCTAAAAAACTAAAGAAAAACTTACCTTTTTCATGGAAGGAGGGGATAAGTTCCCTAGTTAGAGTGGTAGAGAAAAGGGACTTCTTGGCAGAAGTCAGGTCTTGGAGCTACTTGGGCAGCATATTTGGAAAACTTAGCAGTGGGCAAAGGACGGAAAGGTCAGTTTTCATTCCAATCCCAAAGAAGGGCAATGCCAAAGAATGTTCAAACTACCGGACAATTGCACTCATTTCACAGGCTAGCGAAGTAATGCTCAAAATTCTCCAAGCTAGGCTTCAACAGTACATGAACTGAGAACTTCCAGATGCTCAGCTGGTTTTAGAAAAGGCAGAGGAACCAGAAATTAAATAGCCAACACCCATTGGAGCATAGAAAAGGCAAGAAAATTCCAAAAAAAAAATTTGCTTCTGCATCACTGAGTATGCTAAAAGCTTTGACTGTATGGATCACAACAAACTGGAAAATTCTTAAAGAGATGGGAATACCGGATCACCTTATCTGCCTCCAGAGAAACCTGTATGCAGGTCAAGAAGCAACAGTAAGACCTAGCCATGGAACAATGGACTGGTTCCAAATTGGGAAAGGAGTATGTCAAGCCTTAAATTGTTGTCCTGCTTATTTAACTCATATGCAGAGTTCATCATCAGTCGTGTCCGACTCTGTGTGACCCCAGAGACGGCAGCCCACCAGGCTCCCCCATCCCTGGGATTCTCCAGGCAAGAACACTGGAGTGGGTTGCCATTTCCTTCTCCAATACATGAAAGTGAAAAGTGAAAGTGAAGTCGCTTAGCTGTGTCTGACTCTTAGTGACCCCATGGACTGTAGCCCACCAGGCTCCTCCATCCATGGGATTTTCCAGGCAAGAGTACTGGAGTGGGGTGTCATTGCCTTCTCCATGAGAAATGAGAGGCTGGATGAAGCACAAGCTGGAATCAAGATTGCTGGGAGAAATATCAGTAATCTCAGATATGCAGATGACACCACCCTTATGGCAGAAAGTGAAGAGGAACTAAAGAGCCTCTTGGTGAAAGTGAAAGAAGAGAGTGAAAAAGCTGGCTTAAAACTCAACTTTCAAAAAACTAAGTGTGACCCCATGGACTGTAGCCCACCAGGCTCCTCCATCCATGGGATTTTCCAGGCAAGAGTACTGGAGTGGGGTGTCATTGCCTTCTCCATGAGAAATGAGAGGCTGGATGAAGCACAAGCTGGAATCAAGATTGCTGGGAGAAATATCAGTAATCTCAGATATGCAGATGACACCACCCTTATGGCAGAAAGTGAAGAGGAACTAAAGAGCCTCTTGGTGAAAGTGAAAGAAGAGAGTGAAAAAGCTGGCTTAAAACTCAACTTTCAAAAAACTAAGATCATGGCATCCGATCCCATCATTTCATGGCAAATAAATATGGAAACAATGGAAATAGTGACAGACTTTGTTTTTGGGGGCTCCAAAATCACTGCAGATTGTGGTTGCAGTCATGAAATTAAAAGATGCTTACTCCCTGGAAGAAAAGCTATGATGACCCTAGACAATGTATTAAACAGCAGAGATAGTACTTTGCTGACAAATGTTCATACAGTCAAGGAAATGATTTTTCCAGTAGTCATGCATATGGATGTGAGAGTTAGACCATAAAGAAGGCTGAGCATCCAAGAATTGATGCTTTTGAACTGTGGTATTGGAGAAGACTCTGAGAGTTCCTTGGACTGCAAGGAGATTCAACCAGTCCATCCTAAGGAAATCAATCCTGAATATCATTGGAAAGACTGATGCTGAAATTGAAGCTCCAATACTTTGGCCATCTGCTGAGAAAAGCCGACTCATTAGAAAAGACCCTGATGTTGGGAAACATTGAAGGCAGGAAGGGAAGTGGACCACAGAGGATGAGATTATTGGATGGCATCACCAACTCAATGGACTTGAGTTTGAGCCAGCCCCAGAGATGGTGAAGGACAGTGAAGCCTGGCGTGATGCAGTTGATGGAATCGCAAAGAGTCGAACATGACTGAGCAACTGAACAACAACCATGGTAACACATCAGAAAGGAATTCAACTTTGATTTTTTGTAGGACTGATAGCAACCCTGCGTGTTTATAGTACTTATCATCCTTAGATCTTTGTAATAACTCTTTTATTGGCAGAGAGATGAAAATCATAAATAATCTGAGAGTATCTGGCTTCAAGAAGATTAGCTCTATTTATATTCCAAGCTAAACTCCTGGAATAGACTATGCTTTATTCATCCTATAAAAATATATTTAAGAGCACATTATGTACTCATTGGACATATCAGGAGAAAAATGTATTCATGAGAATGGTAATCCATTTTAGAGTATGTCAATGATGGAAAATGACTCTTTAGAGGTGACTTACTGGTGCCAAAACTGAAATGCAAATGCTTTGGCCATCTCATGTGAAGAACCAACTCATGGGGAAAGATCCTGATAATGGGAAAGATTGAGGGCAGGAAGAGAAGTGGGCAACAGAAGAGAAGATGGTTGGATGGCATTACTGACTTGATGGACATGAATTTAAGCAAACTCCAGTAGATAGTGAAGGACAGGGAAGCCTGGATTGCTGCAATTCATGCGGTTGCAAAGAGCTGGATATGATTTAGTGACTGAATAACAACAATGATAGAAAATTACTCCATTAGGTAGGGCTAACTTAGAGTAGCTCTTTAAGAAAGATAAGCAACTCTTAGCTAAAACAATGGAATTTTTACATTTCAGTCAGGTATGTGAAATAAATTCATTTCAATCCTGCTGAGGCCTTCCCACTGGGTCTTATTAAATAAGTGTATAAGGAGAATGCTTATCTGGGTCAAGAAGAAAATAACTAGACTAGAAATTTGAAAATGAAAGTTTTAAATCTAAGCCCCAAAACATAGAAGTATGAACTTTTCATTGTTAGTTAACCTTTCCTTTCTTTTGTTATTGTCATCTGCTAAGTGATATACTATTCTAACTTTCCACAAGCCCTCTAAGCTATAACACTTAATGTTTTAATCATCCATTTGACTCTGGCATATAACTTCTACCTTCAATCTCTTCTCCTATGTCCCAAGATTATTACAGTTTCCAGAAAATCCATCATACATCTTATTATTAAAAATATAAATTCCATAAAATAAGAGGCAAATTTATTAATTCTTTTACATTCTATGGAAAATAAAACTAATGACTGATTTTTGTTATATTTCAAAATTTTGTAAAGAAATTATGGCTAGAATAAATGTTGTAGTCTAAATAAGGATTCTGACTTCAAGCATAAAATTCTATGGAAACACTTATAAAGTACATGAACAGATATTTTATTGTTTTTTAAGCATGATTAACCTGCAGCTGACTGCCAGAAAAATGCATTCACTGAAGACAATTTACTTCTGCTCTTTCTGAAAAAGGAACCTTTTTTGTTTGCACCCTCAAATATGCAAAGAAAGAAAGAGGAGCTCTCAGACATATCAATGACATTTTGGAAGACTGGCGTCACAGAATGAATGGTAAATGAGAGCAAAACAGAGAGTGCTGAAACATAATCACCTACAAGGTGTAATGCAAAATGCTAAAGGAATTTGAAAAAGAAGAAATTGGGACTGGAAATAAAGAAGAATTATAAGCCTGAGGAAGAAGTAGATTCCCAGATCCCTAGCCTTAGTTCCTATAATGAAACACTTCCCTTCCCTGATTCCAGTAACATGCAGTATAATGACTCTCTGGAGAACTTGAAAGAGGAAGGCTCTGTGCCAGAGAGCCAGATGTGGGTGAAGATGGAGACGAAAACGGAGATTTAGGTGGAAGTGTTATCCTCTACTCTGCTCTCAGAATGCTGGCAGATAGGTTTGTACCCTTCAGAGAAAAGATTGGGAAGTTCTTCTCAGCCAGTCAAGAGAAAAGCTCTACAGATACTGGCAGGTATAGGTCGACCACTGAAACAGCTGGGACTCTGCTCCATTGCCCCACCCCGCCCCCACCCCGTGAGCCCTACCACTCTGCATATCCTGCCAGTTTGTTTTTTAATGTCTCACTCTCATTATTGACAGGCAAGGATCATCAGGCAACTGAGAAAAAGTTCTAAAAATGCAATTTTTTTTAAAAAAAAAGAGGAACTTAGAGAAAGATGTAAGGCAAGCAGCAGAAAAATTTAATTAAAATATGTAGTTAAAATCTTCAAAGATATTACTCCCAGAAATTAAAGAATACAATAACTAAAATGAAAACACAGGAGCTAGAACATAATATTGAGGCAATCTCACAGAAAGTAGAAGAAAAACAATCAAAAAAGTAGAAAGTCAGGAGTGAAAATGTAAGAAAGAAGATTCAATCATAACACTATGTATCTGAAGGAGAGTTCCAGAAGAAAAACAAAGAAAATGGAAGAGAATAAATGACCAAATTATAAATGCAAGACGTTTCACAGAAAGAAAAGACATGACTTCAAAGATTCAGAGAAACTGTAAGTGTTCAATACAATGAACTGGAAATAGGGAGAAAATCCTACAACCTTCAAGCAACAAAGCTAAGATTTTAACAAGCATTGCGCCAGTAACCTGGAGTTGAAAGCAAGAGAGAAATGCCTTAAAATAATGAAGAAACTTATTTCCAACTTAGAATTCTAAATACTTAGCTGTTGTTTAGTCACTAAGTGTCCAACTCTTTACAGCCCCATGGACTATAGCTCCTCTGTCCATGGGATTTCTCAGGCACAAATGCTGGAATGAGTTGTCATTTCCTTTTTCGAGAATTTTCCCAACCCAGGGATAGAACCTGTCTTCTGCTTGGCAGGCGGATTCTTTACCACTGAGCCACCTGGGAAGCCCACTTAATCAAATGTGAGGGTAGAATACAATTTGTTAGATTTGCAAGTTTCCAAAAATTTTTACTTCCCCTAAAACTAGGAAAGTTACTACAGTTCTCAAAGTGTGATTCATACACCCAGGGATCTCTAAGACTCTATCTGGGGGTCTTCACGGCAAACCACTCTCATTATAATGCTAAGCTGTTACTTGCCTTTTTTGCTCTCACTCAATAGTGTAGAATAGGGTTTCCTGAGTTTTCACGATGTCCAGTATTACAGCAGATCTAGCACAGAAGCAGATATGAGAATCCAACTGTCTTTTATTCAATCAAACTTTAAAAAGATTTGCTGAAATGTAAAACAATGACACTTTTTTCATCAATTTTTATATTTAAATGAATATGTAATATGTTTGTTATCCTTGTTTAATGAATTAATAAATATTTTTAATTTTTCAGTTTTGACTTCTAATATGTGAAAATTAATAGATGTCAGTCATTTAAATGAAAACTCTTTGGGAGACTCAGTAATTTTCAAGATTTTAAAAAGTTCTGAAACCAAATAGGTTAAGAACTTCTGTTCTAGATGATGTATTCCACCAAACAAGGAAAGAGAAAGGTAGGTCTCAGATCAGTAAGTTTGCTTTCTACGTTTGTAAGTCTGTTTCTATCTCATAAATAAGTTCAGACAAATAGTTTTAGTATTTATAATTTGTCATTTTGTCCTTCTTAATAACACTATTCTCACACTTTGATTTTTTATTTTTTCAACATTCTGAGTATCATCACCAAGTAATGGTAACTGGGTTGCACACTCTCTGAGAAATTGCATACAAGACTGCACACATTTGATTAGCAATATTTTTTACTAAGTGCCTGCAGTGTGCCAGGAATTACTTGTTTTTCTGTTCCCTTCACACCTGAAAGCTCATTTTTTCCCCATAGTAAATCCGATTTGTTGTTCCTTTGTCAAGAACCTATCTTTGTCATATTGTTAAGAATTTCATATCTTTATACTTGGATGCAGCTAACATTTCACTAGTCTATGTCTAAGGATGGGTTTCTTTTCTTACATTTTTCTTAGACCTTGATACCACCATATCTTCACAATAAAAAAGAACAGTTAAAAATTACTACATCCACACAATGGATGTCCCACAATAAACTGTTAAAAGATTACTCTCATGATCCTCCTCTGCTTCTCTTCTCTCTCTAGTGGCACAAACAGGGCAAGTCCTCAACTCCAAATAAAAATCTCCTGGGTGATATAGATTACTCACCTACCCTATGTTTGTAACTCAAGCCATTTCTATTTCTGATGGACTTACCACTTTAGCAGACACACTCTATTCTATGGGCTTCCCTGATAGCTCAGTTAATAAAGAATCCGTCCGCAGTGCAGGAGCTGTTAAGTCGCTTCAGTCGTGTCCAACTCTTTGCGAACCCATAGATGGCAGACCGCCAGGCTCCCCCATCCCTGGGATTCTCCAAGCAAGAACATGGAGTGGGTTGCCATTTCCTTCCCCAATGCATGAAAGTGAAAAGTGAAAGTGAAGTCAGTCGTGTCCGACTCTTAGCGACCCCATGGACTGCAGCCCACCAGGCTCCTCCATCCATGGGATTTTCCAGGCAAGAGTACTGGAGTGGGGTGCCATTGCTTCTCCATTGTTTTCTACAGAACTGGTCTAATTGTAAAACAGTATTATACTTAAGAGAGACCAACCAACCGTTGGCCTGCAGTGCAGGAGACCCTGGTTCAATTCCTGGGTCGAGAAGATCTGCTGGAAAAGGGATAGGCTACCCACTCCAGTATTCTTGGACTTTCCTTGTGACTCAGCTGGTAAAGAATCCAGCTGCAATGCAAGAAACCTAGGTTCAGTCCCTGGGTTGGGAAGATCCCCTGGAGAAGGGAATGGCTACCCACTCCAGTATTGTGGCCTGGAGAATTCCATGGACTGTATAGTCCATGGGGTTGCAAAGAGTCAGACATGACTGAGCGACTTCCACTATATTCCATGGTATCCTCCAGAAAATGCTATATCAGAGACAATGATCAGATTTGGTGGTTGTTTTTGTTTTGTTTTGTTTTGTTTTCCTTAATCTTTCTCATGAACCATCATCTTGCCCAAAGCTTGCCACAGTATGTTAATAATTTGAGAGGTGGGGGGTATTGGAGACTCAATCAACAGACATTATTAAATGTTGCTTTTGAAGGTAGCCCCTGAGGTTTTGCTGTTTAACAGTGTCCATTTCTACTGTCTAGAAGCTCTGCTCACTGTGAAAAAATAGCAACTAAGATTTTTTTCATGGTTCTTTAGGTGAATGGAGAATATTTCATAAATTAGAATTTAATGTTTATGAATTATTTATTCATTCAAGAAGTCATCAGTATAAATCAAGAAACCAGCAGTACAGCATTGTAGTTAAGAGTTTCAACACTAAGATGAGTATATATTTTGTCTCTGCCACTCATTGTATAACATGGGACAAATTATTTAACTAACCAAGCCTCAATTTAACCATTTAAAAATGGGGAAAATAACATTACTTCAAGGAGTTATTGAGAGCGGGGGAGTGCTGCTGCTACTGCTGCTGCTGCTAAGTCGTTTCAGTCGTGTCCGACTCTGTGCGACCCCAGAGATGGTAGCCCACCAGGCTCCCCCGTCCCTGGGATTCTCCAGCAAGAACACTGGATTGGGTTGCCATTTCCTTCTCCAATGCATGCAAGTGAGAAGTGAAAGTGAAGTCGCTCAGTCATGTCCGATCCTTAGCGACCCCATGGACTACAGCCTACCAGGCTCCTCTGCCCATGTCAAGGAGTTATTGAGAGCGGGGGAGTGCTGCTGCTACTGCTGCTGCTGCTAAGTCGTTTCAGTCGTGTCCGACTCTGTGCGACCCCAGAGATGGTAGCCCACCAGGCTCCCCCGTCCCTGGGATTCTCCAGGCAAGAACACTGGATTGGGTTGCCATTTCCTTCTCCAATGCATGCAAGTGAGAAGTGAAAGTGAAGTCGCTCAGTCATGTCCGATCCTTAGCGACCCCATGGACTACAGCCTACCAGGCTCCTCTGCCCATGGGATTTTCCAGGCAAGAGTACTGGAGTGGGGTGCCATTGCCTTCTCCGAGGAGAGTGCTAGGGTGAAGCAAGTGAGTAATCTGGGATGCAAAATTTAAACAGATTACTCAGGAATTAATTCCAATGGATCATACACCTAAATGTAAGAGCTAAGGCTACAAAATTCTTGGAAGAAAACATGAGAGTGAATTCATGACCTTTGGTTAGGCAAAGACTTCTTAGATATGCACCAAAAGTGCACATGACAAAAGAAAACCTAGATGAACTGGACTTCATCAAAATTAAAAACGTTTCTACTGCAAAGGACAATATCTAAAGAAATGAAAAGATACCTACAGAATCGGGGAAAAATTTGCAAGTCATATAGCTGAAAACAACTTGTTTTCAGAATATATAAAGAACTCTTACGACTCAATTACAAAAAGATAATCCAATTTAAAAATGAGTAGAGATCTAGATCAATGCAAAAAAATGGAGGAAAAGAACAGAATGGGAAAGACTAGCTATCTCTTCAAGAAAATGAGAGATACCAAGGGAACATTTCATGCAAAGATANCCCTGGGATTTCTTTGGAAGGAATGATGCTAAAACTGAAGCTCCAGTACTTTGGCCACCTCATGCGAAGAGCTGACTCATTGGAAAAGACCCTGATACTGGGAGGGACTGGGGGCAGGAGGAGAAGGGGATGACCGAGGATGAGATGGCTGGATGGCATCACAAACTCAATGGACGTGAGTCTGAGTGAACTCTGGGAGTTGGTGATGGACAGGGAGGCCTGGCATGCTGCGATTCATGGGGTCGCAGAGAGTCCGATACGACTGAGCGACTGAACAGAACGGAACGGAACAGCCCGATTTACCTTTAGGTTTGTGATGTGGGCTGGACAACAGTTGGCCTCTGTTTTGAGGGTCCCAATATATAGCTTTATCAATAACAAGAGGAAGTATTTACTGTTGCAGAGAAGGAAAAATAATTTATCTCTATGCTTGAGTTCTTGGCTGATGTCGTGTACTAAAACATAGATTATCAAGAGAAAAAAGCAGGTAGAACTTGATTAACACGTATACCTCATATACACAGCGGAGATCATGGGGAAAATGATGACTCCCTGAAGTGCCCTAAGCCACTGGCTTAAATACCACCTTCTTCCCTGGTGGCTCAGTTGGTAAAGCCTCTGCCTCCAATGCGGGAGACCCAAGTTCGATCCCTGGGTTGGGAAGATCCCCTGGAGAAGGAAATGGCAACCCATTCCAGTACTCTTGCCTGGAAAATCCCATAGACTGGGAAGCCTGGTAGGCTACAGTCCGTGGGGTCGCAAAGAGTCAGACACGACTGAGCGACTTCATTTCTTCAGCTAAAGACAAAAGATGATGGGGCAGTTACCAGGAAGGGCACACTAAAAACAAGGTGAGGTTTATTATACAGAATAAAGTCAGTGCCTTCTCCACTGATGGATTCTCTTGTGACTTATATTTTACTATTTTCTATTGGAGTATAGTTGCTTTACAGTGTTGTGTTAGTCAACCTTCCCTTCCTAATCCAGAGAGGGAAACAGCCTTACAAATGGATATTTCTCTTATAAGTGTAAATTCCCTCACAAAAGTGAGCTTTTCTGTTTTCAGAAATCTCACTATGTTTCTTGTTTTTCAAAAGAATCCTTATGCCAAAAAGGCATATTTGGAGGTGACATATTCTGCTGCTGTTTACTATTATGATTATTAAATATCAGGAATTTGTCAGATTCTGAGCCTATGTAGACAGCAATAATTGCTAAACTATGTTAGATACATGAACCAAGTCTCATTTCAAACACTTTCTGCGAAGTTTAGGTAACTTCCCCAACTCAAGAAGGACAAGGTATTTTTCCTTTTTATAATCCAATATGAGCCATAAAGATGTTCATCAAAACTATAACATGATAAATAGAAAAAAATCCCATTCGTGCACAGAGAAAAATAATTCTATCTGTGAATGTAGGCAACACCTCAGAAAGGGTTAAATCCCCCAACCCAGCACCGCCACCACCAA
>SJXQ01009270.1:51623-67353 GCA_006408695.1 Aepyceros melampus | reverse complement strand
CCTTATGGCAGAAAGTGAAGAGGAACTAAAAAGCCTCTTGATGAAAGTGAAAGAGGAGAGTGAAAAAGTTGGCTTAAAGCTCAACATTCAGAAAACAAAGATCATGGAATCCGATTCCATCACTTCATGGGAAATATACAGAGAAACAGTGGAAACAGTGTCAGACTTTATTTTTTGGGGCTCCAAAATCACTGCAGATGGTGACTGCAGCCATGAAATCAAAAGGCGCTTACTCCTTGGAAGAAAAGTTATGACCAATCTAGATAGCATATTAAAAAGCAGATACATTACTTTGCCAACTAAGGTCCGTCTAGTCAAGGCCATGGTTTTTCCAGTAGTCAGGTATGGATGTGAGAGCTGGACTGTGAAGAAGGCTGAACGCTGAAGAATTGATGCTTTTGAAGTGTGGTGTTGGAGAAGACTCGAGAGTCCCTTGGACGGCAAGGAGATCCTACCGGTCCATTCTGAAGGAGATCAACCCTGGGATTTCTTTGGAAGGAATGATACTAAAGCTGAAGCTCCAGTACTTTGGCCACCTCATGTGAAGAGTTGACTCATTGGAAAAGACTCTGATGCTGGGAGGGATTGGGGGCAGGAGGAGAAGGGGACGACCGAGGATGAGATGGCTGGATGGCATCACTGACTCGATGGGCGTGCATCTGAGTGAACTCTGGGAATTGGTGATGGACAGGGAGGCGTGGCGTGCTGCGATTCATGGGGTCACAAAGAGTCGGACATGACTGAGCGACTGATCTGAACTGAACTGAATAGTAGGATTTAAAAATGAAAATTAAAGAAGCAAAAAAGAACTTAAAAAGTTAAAAATTTTAAAATGATAATAGTAAAATATATCTAGGAATTTCTCTGGAGCTGTTGAGGGCTGTGTGGGGTCAGTTCAGTTTCAGATAGTTCCTTGTTCCAGCTTATACTTCTTCTCAAGGTCTATAGGTCCTTTCCAGTGTGAAAGTGAAAGTGAAGTCACTCAGTCATGTCCAACTCTTTGTGACCCCATGGACTGTAGCCCACTAGGCTCCTCCATCCATGAGATTCTCCAGGCAAGAATACTAGAGTGGGTTGCCATTTCCTTCTCCAGGGGAATCTTCCCAACCCAGGGATCAAACCCAGGTCTCCCACATTGCAGGCAGACGATTTAACCTCTGAGCCACCAGGGAAGTCCAGTGTAGTCCATGCTAATTAAAGTGTTTTAATCTGTTGCACCTGTCAGTTCCAAAGTGATTACATCTTCTTTGTTTATTTTGTCTTCCTGTTTGCAAGTCTCTTCAGTTTCTAACTTCCACCCTTACACAAGGGGGCGAAGATGGTCACTTATTTAGGCTAACTTGTTCAATTGTGCTGAGAGGAGGGAGGAACACTGCAAACAAATATCACTGGCGTGTGTGGGGAGTACGTGCAGTGTCTCGGCCACGCTGGGTTTGCCCCTGCTCATGGCGTGTGTGCTTTCCCAGTCTGCACTGCCCAGGCTCCAGGTTGCTCTGCAGGAACTGTCTAAAGAGGGCCCTTGGTTTCATGCATTCCCAGGTCTAAGCCACTCAGGTTCAGGTTCTCGGGTATTCCCAAAGGCAAAGACTTGGTTGGCCCTGCGTTTTGTGCCCTTCCCAGGTCTGAGCAGTTCAGGCAACCAGGTGCTTTGCGACCACACTCTCCCCAGGTGGAGCGGTGCATCTTATCACCTCCCTGGTCCCAGCCGCTCGGTTTCTCAGGTGTGCAGTGTGAATGCTGTCTCAGGTGTGCTGTGTGTCTCCTCTGGGGAGCTGATCTTTGTCTGCGACCCTCCTGGTGGATATCAACCATCCAAGATCCCAGGAAGACTTAGTTAGCAACTGGGAGCCTGCTCACAGTTTGGTAGAGGATGCTGTCTCTGAGGCTCAGGTTGCTCCTTGCCTTTCAGCTCTGGCTGTCACCCGCCTGTCCCCCTGTCTCCAGAGGGCAATAGGCCAGTCCACTGCCAGCTAGCTCTCCTCTGGTATTCACTCAGTCCTTTGTTCTGTGAGCGGGCTTGGCAGTGCCTTAGGTTTGAGCTTTACACGGGAAAGTTCTCCCTCTTCCTCTTCTCTCTCTCTCTCTCTCTCTCTCTCTGGCCATCCCACAGTTTGGGTTGCTAGCTCATGTTAGCTCCCTCAGATTGCCCTCAGGGCATTCCTGCCCAGTCCTTACCCTAAGCAATGCAGCCCGCACTTACTTGTTCAGCCCCCACTTGCTGGTGGTGGATGTGAACGTCTGGGCTACTTCTCAGCTGGGAGTTGCAGTTAGGCAGGTAATCTGTGGGTTTTATTCATTTACTTTTTCCTCCCAGTTATGTTGCCCTCTGAGATTCCAAAACTCCCCACAGACCCGCCAGTGAGAGGGTTTCCTGGTATTTGGAAACTTCTCTTTTACAACTCCCTCCCCAGGATGGTTCTCCATCCCTAACTCCTTTGTCTCTCTTTCTGTCTTTTATATTTTGTCCTACATCCTTTGAAAGACAATGGGCTGCCTTTCTGGGTGCCTGTTGTCTTCTGGCAGCGTTCAGAAGTTATTTTGTGGTGTTTGCTCAGCTTCAAGTGATCTTTTCATGAATTTGTGGGGGCGAAAGTGGCCTCACCATCCTATCCCTCTGCCATCTTAGGACCATTCTCCCACACCAGACTCAAAATATAAGGACAATTCTCTTCATTGTAATTGGAAGTAAAATAAATGGCTTTTTTTTTGTTGTTGTTTGTTGTTTGTTTTTGTGTTTTGGAAACAGATAAAATGATTCTAAAATTTATGTAGCATTTCAAGGTCAGAAAGAATTAAGATAATCTTGAACAAAAAAGGATGATATATACTCTCAGAAGTCATAGTTTTCTATAAAGGCATAACAGTTAAAGCATTACAGTACTGTTAATGTGGTAAAAATACCAAAATAAAATATGGAGCAAAAAAAAAGAGAGAAATCAAGAAGCAATGTTTTCTATTGCTACCTAACAAATCATCTCAAACTAAGCAGAATAAAACATACCTATTTAGTATCTCATGGCTCTGGAGGTCAGAAGTCCATATGGGCTCAACTCATTTCTCAGCTCAATCCTGCAAGGATTAATTAATTAATACTGAGATTTCATCTGAAGGTACAGGGAATATTTTGTTTCCAAGCTCATTCAGGTTGTTAGCCAAATCTAGTTCCTTCAAGTGCAGATCTAAATTCCCTATTTCCTTACTGGCTATCAGCTGAGAGCTGTCCCCTCCATCTCAAGGCTTCCTGCATACCACCTTACATGGCCCCTTCTATCATTTAACCAGGAACAGTGTGCTGAGTACTTTTGATATTTCAAATCTCTGGCTTTCTCTCTTGTCATAAATAGGAGAAAATGTGATGCATTTAAGAGCTTGTGATTAAATCAGGCCCATGTCCACCCAGATGATCTTATCTGTACACTATTTGGTCCATTGTGCCATATAATACAACATGATTATGAGAAGGCTATATCATCATATTCACAAATTCCCATCATTAGTGTGTAGCATCTGGGAGAGCCATTTCAGAATTTTGTCTGGCACACATATTCACATCAATGTGGTCTCATGATTTTCAGTAAAAACTGATTTTGTTTTCAATAAGTGACTTAACCAGTTGGATATCTATATAGAAAAAAAATGAAACTTTCACATGTTAAAACAATTTCAGCTGGATTATAGATCTAAATATGGAAATTAAAATAATTAAGCATCTAAAAAATAACAGGAAATGTCCTCATTTCCTTTAGAGAAGCAACAATTTCTTAAATAGGATATTAAAACACTAAACATAAAAAGGTTAATAAATTACACTTCATTAAAATTTAAGAACTTCTGTTTATCCAAAGATGACATTAAAACTGAGAAAGGAAGCCATAGAGTTGGAGGAGATGTTGGCAATAAATGTATCAGATGAAGGGCTCCTATCCAGAATATATTTTTATTGAACATTCTATATATCATTGAGAAAAAGGCAGACAACTTAAGTTTTGAAATAGGCAAAGGATGCGGGAAAGCCCCTTACAAAAGAAGATAATACACAAGTGGATCAAAATATTTTTTAAAAATTCTCAACTCCATTTGCTATCAGAGAAATACAAATTAAAAACACAGTATGTTACCACAACATCCCAACCAAAATGACCAATATGGGGAAAAAAAAGACTGCTGTGATAGATTGCGTTAATAGTGTCAATTCTTCATCTCTCACTGTAACCATGATCTTGCCATGGGACTTTTTAATTCCTCCTGTTAAAGTTGTCTCTACTCTTATCTTTGGCTTTAACCTTATGACTTGCCAATAGAATAAATCAGAAATAAATGTGCAACATTTTCAAACCTAACTCTTAGGGCCTAAGTGTTTCTGTTAGCTTACATGCATTTTTGCCATCTCTATTAGCTCAATTGGTAAAGAATACGCCTGCAATGCAGGAGACCCTGGTTGGATTCCTGGGTTGGGAAGACTCCCTGGAGAAGGGAAAGGCTACCCACTCCAGTATTCTGGCCTGGAGAATTCCATGGACTGTATAGTCCATGGAGTTGCAAAGAGTTGGACAGAACTGAGCGACTTTCACTTTCACTTTCTGAGTAGTGTTTCCCCAGTTAATTGCTGCTCACTCACTCTCTGATTTGTGTCTCTGAATAAACACACACAGAAGAGACCACCATAAAGGATCAATTCCAGCCAGAATCACTGTTTAGAGGAGAGCCACCCAGAAGAACCTAACATATCAGTTGAACCTGGGACCACCTGCAGATGTATCAGTATAAACAACAATAAATTGTTCTTATCTTTAGCCACTAAGTTTGTAATAGTTTGCTTTGCAACAATAGCAAATGTTAGTGAAGAGGTGCAGTAACTAGAATTCTCATATGCTGATAGTGGGAGTAAAAACTGGTACATTCACTTAGGTGAACCAGCAAATATCTCACAAAGCTAACCACATGTTTGCCCTTCAACCCAGCGAGTCCAGTCCAGAAATGCAAATATATACACACTTCAAGACATGCATTTGAGGGATCACGACAGTACTACTTAAACTGCAAAAAATATAAAACAGTATAATGCATGATATATACTGGTTCACTCATATATTGAAATATTATAAAGAAATGAAATGGATAAAAACAGAAATATTCAATGATATGGATGAACTTTAAAATTATACTTTGAGCTAAAGAAAATGGTCACCAAAGCATATATACTGTATAATTCAACTCATTTAAAGTTCAAAATTTGGCAAAATTAACATAGGCTTATAAAAGTGTGGTTATCTTTTGGAAGGGTAATGGCAGGGTGGCAAGAGGTGAATAAAGAGGCTTCTATAGTGTTGGTTATGTTCTATAACCTGGCTGATGGTTACATGCAAGTGTTTATTTCATACAAATCTATAAAGTACTACACTTAGGATTTGTGTACTTGTACTTATCTGTGTTTATGACCCTTCCCCAGTCTCCCTCATACCAAATTCATACTAGACTATAATGATTTTTATACCAAGTTCTTTGCTTAAGGGTCCTGTGTATCTCAAAATAGTAGCAGTGTGGGAACTACAGAAGTTGTAAGTTTATTAGATGTGATCATTTTGGTCTATCACACAATGGAAGGGCTTTCCAAACTTGGAAATGTCCAGTGTGAATAATTTCCTTCTGTCTAGTTCCCTTTGCTATCCCTTTTCTCAATACCCATTCCCTTCTGTGCAACCCCTTCTTCAAAATTTCAGCAACAGTCCCTTGCTGCTCTTCCTTTGGGAAATTCCACCTGTCTTCACAAGAAAAGAGTTCTCTTTCCCTTAATCACTTCCTGCTTTTATGTCAACTGGAGTGTCTAGGGCTTCAGGTAAATGCTAACAGAGACTCTCATGAGCACAGACATCATTCCCTTTGGAAGGGTCCTATGCAGACCCTAAGGCCCTCAAAGAGTGAAAGTGGGTAACCTCATCTCAGTTCAGTCTACCAGTGAAATCCACAGCGGATGCCTCAGTAGCTTTCCTAATAGGGGTATAAACCTTCCCATGTGGACATTTATTTTTTCTTAGAGTTAAAATGACAAGCCAAATTCAAACTATAAACAAAATTAAAGCAAGCCCATCCATTATTTTTTCCCCCACCGAGGATTCCCTGAGTGCTATATTTATAGGAGCCATAACACCAAATTCTCTTTACATTGAAGAGACTCAGTGCGAGCTCAGTTTATATACTTTTTCATTTCAACTTCCCTTTGGAGAAGGAAATGGCAACCTACTATGGTATTCTTCCCTGGGAAATCCCATGGACAGAGTGGCCTGGTGGGCTAAGAGTCAGACACCACTTAACTACTAAACAACTGTTCCCCTCACTCATAGAGACACAGGGATGTGAGGACAAGGATTCTGGCTTCCAGTTCAATATGTCTTTCCCTGTTTCTAAACAGAGAATTCATGTTTTTCTTCAATTTTACTGAAAACACAACAGATAGTCTATAAACTTTCCTTTGGTTTACTCTAGTAAATCTTTTTCCATCTCAGTAGAAAGAACTGCCAGACTGACCTCAGAGCCTATTTTCAATTTAGGCTCCCCTCACTATTTCTAGTACACATTTCAGGTTTTACTCAAACGAAACTTTTCTTCATTTTCTTAGGTATGGTGTTATTGCTGGTGTTATATTCCCTGTTCATTTCGATGGTTATATGAGAAATGCAAGTGTCAAGTCGGGACTGCATGCTAAGTCACTTTACTCGTGTCTCTTTGCAACCCTATGGACTGTATGTAGCCTGCTAGGTTCCTCTGACCATGGGATTCCCCAGGCAAGAATATTGTTTAAAGAAGTAGTTCTGAAATTTCAATATACATATAAGAACTGAGAATCTAGTTAAAATGCATATTGTGGGGTGGGGCCAAAGACTATACATTTCTAACAAGCTTCAGATGATGCCAGTACTGATGGGCCTTGTACCACAAATTGAGTACCATGTATTTGGAAACTGTAAAGACAAACTGCTTGGTTAAAATTTCATCTCCTCCATGTAATTTAGCTATGTTAAAAGAGAATTTTCCACAGGCAATTTATTGTTCTTGTAGGATTTTATTCAGTGATTTATGAACTAGGCAGCATTTCAATCTAGCAGACAGAAAAAAGCTCTGAGGAGCTATACCAGGCTTGAGATTCTTATAGACCAGCATGACCAGGAACAAGGAACTTAACCCTGGGCATTTGTTGATTGGTTAAAATAAGGTCACTTTCCTTATAGGAATAAAGGGAAGTCTTAGAGCCAGGTTAGGTAACTTGTGCTGAACAGGGAAGCCCTGACTGGTGGACCTGGGACTTACTTCTCTGGAAGAGCAAAGCCAAATAAACATGGTCAAGTCTTGGTTTGCTGACATGGTACATAGCATGAGAGTCTCTATCTTGAACCTAACCCAGTTTAATAGCTATATGACTTGGGCAAGCTATATCCTTATCTTTAAAATGAGGATTGTAATGGTGCCTATCATTGGGAACATAAATACTGAAGGAGATAATATATGTAAAATACTTAGGAAACTATCTAAATGTAGCAAGGGTACAATAAATTACATGTCTCTGAGGTAATCTGACTTTCATATGTACTATGCTTAGTCACTCAGTCGTGTCCAACTCTTTGTGAGCCCATGGACTGTAGCCCCGCCGGGCTCCTCTATCCATGGGGATCTCCAGGCAAGAATACTGGAGCGGGTTGCCATGCCCTCCTCCAGGGGATCTTCCCAACCCAGGGATCAAATCCAGGTCTCCAACATTGCAGGTGGATTATTTACTATCTGAGCCACAAGGGAAGCCCAAGAATACCAGAGTAAGTAGCCTATTCTTTCTCCAGGGGATTTTCCCAACCCAGGAATCAAACCAGGGTCTCTTGCATTGCAAGCAAATTCTTTATCACCTGGGCTACCAGGGAAGCCCTGGCTTCCATATAGAAATCATCATAATAAAGTCTCAGATAGCTTTTCTAGTAGTTAAATTATTCTGATCACTTAGAAGAAATTGTTTCAATCAGAGAAAGAAAAAAAGTGATTTTAAAAAATATGTCCCAGGCAAATGACAAGGATGAGTGACAACTAGCAGTGAAAGGGAAAGACACATATAAGATGCTAGATGCATATGAATATACATATATTTAGCCTTCATTTAAACCTTATAATAACCCTGAAAGGCAGATTTTTATTATATTGTTATGCATTATACTGTTTCTAGTAGTTAAGGAAACTGAGGTTCAAATAACTAAAGAAATTTGACCAAAGTCACATGATTAGCAAACAGCAAAACCAGGATTTAAATATATTTGCAAATTTATATTTCATTATCACCCTTGAAAAATTAACTGGCTTTCTGAAAGAAGTTCCAAAGTGAATTCTCTGTCCATGAATCTCTAAATAATTAAGAGATTCACAATCATGCCTTCAGCTTCAAATATTTCACTAACCTTTTTGTGAACTACAATACTTCCACAGCTGCTAGCCTAGCTCCGCTAAAGGCATACACGGTCAGCATTTTCATTTTGAATGCTGTAGGGGCACTTTGTAACTCAGCTATAATCAATCTATGTTGGGCTGAGGTTTGTCATTAAAGGTCATGACTCAAGAGCAACTTTAAAATAAAAAATCCTTTTAGCCAACTAAAGTAGAAGCAAGGCACATGAACAGAGGCTGATTCTGCACCTGATTGTAATTCACAGCCAGTGTCAGATTTAAGTATTTGCTTTATGCTTTCCAGAAGACAGCTGCTGTGTATTTTCAACTAAAAAAAAAAAAAAAAGCAAACTGCAGGAGAAAATAATTACAAGTCCAGAGAGCTCAGCCAATGCCCTTATCCAAAA
This sequence comes from Aepyceros melampus, assembly GCA_006408695.1. Classification (NCBI taxonomy): domain Eukaryota; kingdom Metazoa; phylum Chordata; class Mammalia; order Artiodactyla; family Bovidae; genus Aepyceros; species Aepyceros melampus. The sequence goes on along the minus strand of SJXQ01009270.1, from coordinate 58,528 downwards.
ATGCTCTGAACATTTACTTCCATTTTCAAAAGGTTGATCATGCTAAAATTTCATCACCACAAACACTGCAGATATCAATGAAAGAAAATGAATATCAGAACACAGGTCCAAAATAAGTGAAATAAATATTCTGATCCTAAAATTGAAGATAACAATTTGACTGTGATTTGAAGTATTTAATAACTCCAGAAGTGTCTAAAAATAAACAAATTATAAGTATGAACATCTTTGACATGAAGCTCTGGAAAAAATTCTAAAATTGCAAAAACCTAGAAGGGCAGTCCTGCTGCCATCTAATAAACCCAGTTGTATTGTCAGGTACAAGAGACTCAAGCAAATCATCCATGTATACTTGTAAAAGAGCTCTCCAAAACAGAAACCCTTGAGTCCAAAATAAGTGAAATAAATATTCTGATCCTAAAATTGAAGATAACAATTTGACTGTGATTTGAAGTATTTAATAACTCCAGAAGTGTCTAAAAATAAACAAATTATAAGTATGAACATCTTTGACATGAAGCTCTGGAAAAAATTCTAAAATTGCAAAAACCTAGAAGGGCAGTCCTGCTGCCATCTAATAAACCCAGTTGTATTGTCAGGTACAAGAGACTCAAGCAAATCATCCATGTATACTTGTAAAAGAGCTCTCCAAAACAGAAACCCTTGATTTGTATCATTTGCCAATTTCTGGGGTGAAAAAATACATCAACCCAAACTGATATCACTAGGAATGTGACACCACTGAATGCAGAGTTGGATATACGTGTACAACTGACTCTGTTAAGCTGATGTTAGTTAGCTACAGCATACTGAGGACTCAAATCAATAATCTAATCTTTTCTCCACACCCTCTCCAGCATTTATTGCTTGTTGACTTCAAGACTGATTCCTTGAAAAGATCAACAAAATTGAATAACCTTTGCCTAGACAAACCATGGAAAAAAGGGAGAAGATGTATTTTACAAAATTAAAAAAAAAAGTATAATAAAATGTTATGCATGACTGTTTGACAAAAAATTAAATAACCCAGTAAATACACAAATTCCTGAAAGATAGATACTACTGAAACTGACTCAAAAAGGAATAGAAAATCTGATCAGATCTTAAAAAGAAGATGGATTCAATCAGTAAGTTTTTAAAAATCTCCATAATAGTGAAATGTTCAGTAACCAGATGGCTTCATTGAAGAATTCCAAACATTTAAAGGAGAATAAACACCAATCCTTCACAAATTCTTATAAAAAGACAAAAGGAAAAGACCTTTTCAAACTCATTATATGAGGCTTATGTTATCCTTATATTAAATTGAGACAAAAATAGTAGGAAAAAAACACTACACATAAAAATTCTCAATACAAGCAAAACTAATCCACCAACACGTGAAAAGGATTCTAAATTATCATCAAGTGGGATTTATTAGAGGATTGACCAGTGACTTCAACATTAATGTCAATATAACATATTATAATAATTAAGGGCAAAACTCACATCATCATTTCAATAGCTACATAAAAAGCATTTGACAAGATCCAGTACCTTTACATGAGAATATCCAAATATTAAGAACAGAAGTCAACTTTTTCAGTCTGAAAAACGGAATCTATGAAAAGTTACAGGGTGCATCGTAATTAATGGTACAAGACCGAAATGCTTCCCTAAAGTCAGGGACAATACAAATATACATGCTCACGCCACTTCTATTCAACACTGTACTCGAAATTTTATGTAGGGAAACTAGGTATGAAAAAGATTAAGGCATCAAGATTGGAAAGGAAGAATTAAAACTCTGTTTATGGATAACATGACCTTGTACATAGAAAATCCTAAGGAAACCATTAAAAACACTATTAAAATAAACGAGCTCAGTAAGGCTGCAGGATACAAAATCAATTTAAAATAACACATACTAGCTAAGAAAATAAATATGAAATTATGCAAATTACATTTATGATAGCAAGAAAACCAAAATACATGGGTATATATTTACCCAAAAAAGTACCAAATGTATACACTGAAAACTTAAAAACATCTTGGATAGACATATATATCAATGAAATTAAAATGACAGTACAGACATAAATCCACACATTTATGATTTATTGATTTTTTTTACATGGATGCTAAGACAATTCAATGAGAAAGAATAACCTTTTCAATAAGTGATAGTGGGATAAATGGATAGTTACAGGCGAAAGCATGAAGTTGGACCTCCCTACATCACAACAAAAACAAAAAGTAATTCAAAACATATCAAAGAGTGAATTATAAGAGCTGAACTATAAAATTCTTGGAAGGAAACAAAGGACTAAATGCCCATGGTCTTGGATTGAGTAACAATTTTTTAGATAAGCCACCAAAAGCACAAGTGACAACAGGAAAAACAAAAAAATTGAACTACATGAAAGTTAAACACTTTTCTACTTCAAAAACTACCATCGAGAAAGTGAAAAGACCACCCAGAGAATGGAGAGAAATTTTCACAAATCCTATGTCTGATAAGAGAGTTATATTGAGAATATATAACGAAAATTTTAAATAATAAAAATGTAAGTAACCTAATTAACTCACAGGCAACAGATCTGAAGGAAAAGTGTTTCTCCACTCACAACATCAAATGTGTGGGTTTCTCCCCCACCCCAGCCAATTTTCCAACCCTCAGGATACCAACTGAGTGCTCTATAATGTAATTCAACATTACTCCAGATGGAGAGCAAGATTCCACAATCTTAACGGCTCAGTCTCACAAGAGTGTCCTGCTTCAGATGCCAATCACAAGCTATGAGTCCTCAGAGTACTCACATTTCTGTCTAACCTGGCTACAATGTCAGAGGTTCCCACAGCCTCCCACTGCTTAGGTTCAATAATTTGTTGAAATCGCTCACAAAACTCAGGGAAACATCTACTTATGTTTACCAGCTTATTAAATGAATATTATAAAAGATGCAGATGAAAACCAAGATGAAGTCCATACATAGGAAAAGGTCCAGAAGCCTTCTGAGTACAGAAGCTTTGGTTCCCATGGAGCTGGGGTGTATCGCCTCCAACATCTGGATATATTATTCATCAACCCAGTTCTCTGAACTCTGTATTTCAGGGATTGCATGGAGGCTTTCTCACATAGGCATGATCAATTATTAACTAGAGCCCTCCTCTCTCCTCTCCCTATAGGATGCAGATGAGGTGGAAATTTCCAAATGTCTAATCATGACTTGGTCTTTGTGATAGTCCCTATCGGAAAGCTATCCAGGATCCCACCAAAGAGGTGCCTGATCTGAACACAAGACACTCCCTACAACCCAGGAATTTCCAAGGGATTTAAGAGATCTGTGTAAGATGTTCCATTCAACATCATCGCTGAGGAAATTCAAGGGTTTAAGGAGTTCTGTACCAGCAACAACGATATAGTTCTAATTACATCACAAGATTTGATTTATCTCTGAAGAAGACACACAATTACCCATTAGGCACATAAAAATGCACAAAATAATTAGTCACCTAGGAAATGTAAAGCAAAACATGAGATACCACTTCATGCCCATTAGGGTGGCTAATTTTTTTTTTTAAGCAAACAATGACAAATGTTAGCAAGTATGTAGGCAACTGGAATGTTCATATCAATATATTGCTGGTGGGAATGTATAATATTGAAGTAACTGGATTTTAATTTGGTATTTCCTAAAGATGTTACACATTGAGTTACCATATGACTCAGTAGCAAGATATCTATTCCTAAGTATATATCAAAGGGAAATAAAAGAGTAGGTCCTCACGAATATTATACACAGATGTTCATAGCAGCATTATCCATGATAGCAACAAAGTGAAAACCAAAACATGTCTGTCAACTGATGAGTGGATAACAAACATGTGGTATATTAATACAATGGCATATTCAACAGTAAAAAGAATTGCTAATACATGTTATAACACGGATGAACCTTGAAATATTATTCTATGATGCATAATTTCATTTACATAAAATTCCAGAAAAGTCAAATCTATAGAGACAGAAAGGACAGTAGTGGTTTTCTAGGGCTGAGAGTGGGGGATATGGGGAATGACTACCAATAGCTACTGGTTTCTGCAAGAATAAAACTGTTGTTAAGTTGGACTGTGGTGACAGTTGCATAACCCTATAAATTTACGAACAAAACACTGAACTGTAAGTTTTAAACGGGTGAATTATAATATCTCAGTAAAGCTTTACAAACAAAAGTGAAAGCAGCTAACATTTACTGATTAAATTAACATTTACTCATTACATTCCCAGCACTGTGCTATTTTGTTTATACTTAATATTTCATCTAATCTGCACGATAACACTGAGTTAGGTATCATCATTTACTCCTTTGATCCTTATCAAAGACGTTAAGGAATGTTAGGCCCTAGGCCCCATAGCTAGTTAATTTTAAAACTGAACTTGAACCTATGTTTGATTCCAAAGGCTATGTCTACAATTGAAGTTACTACCCTACACTGCCTGGATATCAAGAAAAAAGCAGTTGCTGAAGAATAAATGTACATAGTGAAACTGTGTAGAAAATAAGGGTCTGAAGATAGAACCTAGGGACACTGTAACTTGAGGGCCAGACAGAGGAATAACTCACCAAGAGAATGAAAAAGATGAATAGAAAACTGAAATAAGAGTAGCTCCTTGAAAATATATTAAATATATATCAGGTGCCGATAATACAACACTAAACAAAATGAAACTGCTGTCCTAAATATATACTAGACGAAATAGACAAATAACTTTTTAAAATCACAGCCAAAATTGAGATTTGACTTAGCATTTTTAGAGTACAGTTTAATGCTTATTCAAGGATGTATCCACATGGATTTCAGGAAAGACAGCCAGAGGCAAAGTTGCTCTGCAAAAGCTGTTTCCAGCATCTCATTATTAGTGTTTTTGTACTATTCTCTTTCCCAATATACATCTCTCCAAGCCCCTTTACCTTTCTGATGCTAGTGATCTATTTTCTCTGCTTCCAGTGTTATCTGGAAAGAACCAGATACCAGTCATTTAAACCCCACTGTGAATGAGTTAGTATTATGTAAAATTGGTAGAAATAAGTATCCAGTCTCAGGAAGATTTTTCTGAAATATAGAGTGCTCAGAATTACATGTTATTTAGTTTGTTCCATTTACTGTGCATATACATTGTATATATATATATATATAAATACAATAATTATAAATATAACATTATATTATAAATATATGATTTTCAAACTCTTCTATAAATACTTTGAGAGCTAGGGTCATATTTACTATACCCTAGAGATATACTATTTCTGGGGAAGGAGGATTGACTCAGGGATAAATATATGCTTAGTACTTGGTTGAATGAATAGTTCAGTTCAGTCACTCAGTCGTGTCTGACTCTTTGTGACCCCATGGACTGCAGCACACCAGGCCTCCCTGTCCATCACCAATTCCCAGAGTTTACTCAAACTCATGTCCATTGAGTCGGTGATGCCATCCAACCATCTCATCCTCTGTCGTCCGCTTCTCCTCCCACCTTCAATCTTTCTCAGCATCAGGGTCTTTCCCAAGGAGTTAGTTCTTTGCATCAGGTGACCAAAGTATTGGAGTTTCAGCTTCATCATCAGTCCTTCCAATGAATATTCAGGACTGATCTCCTTTAGGATGGACTGGTTGGATCTCCCTGCAGTCCAAGGGACTCTCAAGAATCTTTTCCAGCACCACAGTTCAAAAGCATCAATTCTTCTGCTCTCAGCCTTCTTTATAGTCCAATTCTCGACTGAATAGTAACTATGTTAATTTTTTCTAAAGTCTAGTTAATCTTTGTTTTCATCCAGTTGTATTTAGATATAATTGATGTACAGTACTATATAAGTTTAAGATGTTAAATATAATGATTTGACTTACATACATCAAGAAATGATTATCACCATAAGTTTCACGAACATCATCTCATATAGATATAAAATTAAATAGGAAAAATTTTTGTGATGAGAACTCAGGATTACTGTTAATAACTTTCATATATAACATATATCAGTGTTGCTTATATTTATCATGTTGACATTAGACCCCTAGTACTTACTTATAACTACAAGTTTTTACTTTTTAACTACCTTGATCCAATTCTCCTCCCACCACATCCAACTTTTATAACTACAAATCTATTTTATTTGAGTTTGTTTTTGAAGTTCAACTGATTACAACACTAGGTTAGCTCAATATAAAATTAAATAGGAAAAATTTTTGTGATGAGAACTCAGGATTTACTGTTAATAACTTTCATATATAACATATATCAGTGTTGCTTATATTTATCATGTTGACATTAGACCCCTAGTACTTACTTATAACTACAAGTTTTTACTTTTTAACTACCTTGATCCAATTCTCCTCCCACCACATCCAACTTTTATAACTACAAATCTATTTTATTTGAGTTTGTTTTTGAAGTTCAACTGATTACAACACTAGGTTAGCTCCTGGTATACAACATAGCAATTCAGTACTTCTGTATATATCAAAATGAACATCATGATAATTCTACTTATAATCTGACACGGTGCAATGATATTACATAATTACTAGCTACATTATCCACACTGTATATTTCATAACTGATATTTTTTGGCTACTCTGCATGGCTTGCAGGATCTTAGTTCCCTGACCAGAGTGAACCTGGGCCCTTAGCAGTGAAAGTGCAGAGACCCAACCTCAGTATTTTTTTCAAGTAGAAGTTTGTACCTCTTAAGCACTCTCACTTATCTGTCTCATCCTCCCTCCCAATTCCCTCTGGCAACCACCCGTTTTTTTTTTTTTTTCTTTAATTAATTTTTATTTTTTAGTTTGTTTTGCTTTACAATACTGTATTCGTTTTGCTACACATCGACATGAATCAGCCACGAGTGTACATGAACTCC
>SJXQ01009270.1:23834-50081 GCA_006408695.1 Aepyceros melampus | reverse complement strand
TCTCTCTCTCTCTCTCTCTCTCTCTCTCTCTCTCTCTCTCTGTGTGTGTGTGTGTGTGTGTGTGTGTGTGTGTGTATCTCACACATTTTCTTTATCTATTCATCTCTTGGTGGGCACTTAGGTTGATTCTATATTTTGGCCTCTGCAAATAATGCTTCAGTGAACATAGGGTTGCATATACCTTTTTGAACTACTGCTTTCATTTTTCTGGATAAATACACAGGACAGAAATTGCTGGCATTTATATAGTTTTATTTTTAAATTGAGGAATTGCCATATTATATTCCACAGTGATTTCACCAATTTATATTCCCACAAAAAGCTCATGAGGGTTCCATTTTTCTACATCCTCACCAATACTTGTTGTTTGTTTTCTTTTTTCATAAGAGCCATTCTGAGAGTTGTGAGGTGATATTTCTGCTTTAATTTGCACTTCTCTGATGATTAGCAATGTTGAGCATCTTTACATATGTCTATTGGCCATATGTATGTCTTTGTTAGAAAAATGTCTATTCAGGACCTCTACCCATTTTTCACTTAGGTTGTTTTGTTTTTTATGTCAAATTGTATGAGTTCTTTGTATATTGTGGATATTGTGCTCCCTTAAAGAATACAGTCTCTATTTCCCACAGTCCTCTGGCTCTCCTAAAAATAAGCCCTGCTGGCTTTCAGAGACCTGTATTCCCAATGCATGAGCCCTAGGTTGGGGAGCCCAATGTGGAACTCAGACCTCCCACTCCTTGGGGAGAACCTCTGCAACTGTAATTATCCTCCTATTTTTGAGTAACCAGCTAGGAGTATGGTTCTACATTATATAGGATTGTTGCCCCTCCTACCCTTCTTATTATGGTTCCTTCTTTATATCTTGAATTGTAGATCTTTTCTGCTAGTCTTCAGGTCATTCTCACTGATAGTTACTCTATAAATAGTTGTAATATTGGCATGCCCATGGGAGCAGGTGAGCTCAAGCTCTTCTTACTCTACCCTCTTGGGCACCCCCTGTATATCTGTGCCAATTTTATCATAATTTTATTACATGATATTCCCCAGGAAGACAAAAGCAGGTTTATTTATTGCCCTTCCTTCCCCCAAAACCAGATAAAATTGTAATTCCATTCTCAACACAGTTATGATTTTTAAATTCAAAATTTAGCAATTATAGTTTCATTTTTATCATATCAATTCTATATCCCTGGTAGGGCCAAAATTTTGGGCTTACAAATATACTGTATCATTCCTTCTCTCAGAAAAGGGCTTCTTGTAATTTTTTAAAGTCTGTGCTAGTTGTGCTAGTTAAAGTATACCAGATGAGTGTTGTGTCCCTTAGAGAATGCAGATATCTGTAGGTATGTTTTCTGACACCATTTGAGGGGACAGGGTAGGAAGGAAACTATAATCACTGTGTCTTCTATATTCTCTTGAATAAAGAATAACTATCTATACGCAGTTGGTTGAGTCTCACATTTTTTTTAGGTAAAGTTCCCTTTGTAAAAATTTTGGGCTTACAAATATACTGTATCATTCCTTCTCTCAGAAAAGGGCTTCTTGTAATTTTTTAAAGTCTGTGCTAGTTGTGCTAGTTAAAGTATACCAGATGAGTGTTGTGTCCCTTAGAGAATGCAGATATCTGTAGGTATGTTTTCTGACACCATTTGAGGGGACAGGGTAGGAAGGAAACTATAATCACTGTGTCTTCTATATTCTCTTGAATAAAGAATAACTATCTATACGCAGTTGGTTGAGTCTCACATTTTTTTTAGGTAAAGTTCCCTTTGTACTCAATAGGAGCTTTCTCTGCATAAGGATTCCTAGCTCAGTAGAGCCTGAACTTAAAGCAAATATCCTTCACCCCTTATAGGCAAATCCTCAGACTCAAGCAATAGGGAAAATCAGAAATGAGTTTCTGGTGAAAAATACTCTTGCACTGGTTGAACATGCTGAAACTTCTAATGGAAATTACCACCTTAAAATTACAGTAGAAATTAACACAATATTGTCAATCAACTATCCTTCAATAAAATAAATTTTTAAAAATTAAAAAAAAATTGTATACAAAGAAAAGTCCTCAACTCACAACTTTCCAGGAAAGCCAAACATAAGGGAACAGGGCTTATCTGTTGGAAAGACAGGGCAGACGATCACCTGTATTGCTGAGAGGGTCACCAGTTGGAATGCTTACCCCTATAACTATATTCTACTTGGCCTCTTTGGGTCTAAAATGCTTACGACATTGGATTCGTAGGAAGGGGTTAATATTAACTGCACATTTACTACATTCCCACATTCGTGGCATAAACATTTCAGTCCTCACAACAACCTAATGAGGTACGCATTACTTCTACTACGTTTAAAATCAGTAGGTACAAGAAGTTCAACGAGTCCAAGGCCTCACAACTAACAAGTAGCACAGTCAACATCAAATATCATGTTCTAGAGTCTATGCTGATAACATGGAGACTCCCAGATACCTTCAGACTGCTGCTGAAACTAAACCCCAAAGGGGAAATAGTGAATTTGCCTGTAAGTTTCAAATAGCTGATTTGGCAGGTGAGAGTGGGAAAATGGAAAAAAAAAATTTTGTTTGTTTAAAGAAAGATCCCTTTAAAGTGCTAGAGACCTTAAATATTAAAGTAACCTGCTCTACAGAGGACTTCATGGAGGCTGAGAGCTTTTGTTCATGTAACACCATGAGAAGTTGTGCCTTCTGCCCATCCTATAGCTCCTGCTAACTTGCAAAGGAAATATTTATCCCATTTCCAACCTCCAACAAATACTACTGTTCAAAGTTTCTGGAGTTTTCCTTAGAAATGATTCAGCAAAAAAGAGGCATATACAGGAGGTTACGGATACATCTACATCTAGACCTTAAATATTTTTTAATAAAAGGTTTTGTAAACTAGATTATTTCCTGCTTTTGACTTGTGTTTTAGTCCACATTAGACATTTATCTTAATTTTTGACCACTGTTCTTTAAAATTCTGTACTTTTCCTTTCAAGCTTGGTATCTTTTTCAGTAGGCAATGATCTATAAATAAACATTTATATATACACAAAATGACTCAACACAGAATACTAGTTTTTTCCTTGAAGTTCTATCAAATCATTGCCAAATGGACAATTTCAGGAAATTTGCCTGTTCCCACTTGCAGGGCAGATATTACCACACTTCCCACAAAATATAGTATCAACTCAAGGCAGATAAATAACTTTTTCCATCCATCAGTCAAGTGCTTTCATTTTGCAGTTTTATCTGCTATCCAAAAGCTACTTGCTTACTGGGCACTCTTATCTTTTCTCAGCATGAACTGTCCTTATGATAAAGAAAGCCCAGAATTTTGACAGTGCATGGAGATTTGGTTTTGATTTGAAACCAAGTCAAGATTTCACTTTGATTCTCTTCTCTTAGATGTTTATATTTCATACAAAACCATAATAACACCCTGGCCTGAACTGTAAGCATCTCTCTCTATTATGGGAAGAAGTAGAAATATCTCCTGAGTAGCTCACCAACAATAAATTAATCTCTGAGTTTGTCAAGGGGTTTTCTCTGAGTAATAAATGATCTGATACGATTGGAATTTCTGACACCTAGTCAAAGCAATATAAAAAGGGAACAGTCTATTGACTCCTGAGCATTTCACTTTATAAATAACACTCAACAGACGTCAAAGGGTAAAATGAAAGGATCATCTTTTTCAATTGCCAAATGACAAAGATGCTCTATTTAGAAGGAACTGAAAGGCTCATCTTCCCACAAATCTCTCCCCTACCATCATATCAGGTTTACTGGACATTCTGCCATCACTAACCTCTCTCAGAACTGCTAGAGGGAGATACAGTCATTTTACTCATCTAAGCTAAGACTGTATTACCTAAGTTGGGTATTTGTCTTCTATGTCACCATTAAACACTATAACTCCCTCTCTCATGACATTTATCATGCTGTATTGTGACTGTTTATATTTTCTGACTCACATGTAAACTCTTAGATCCTTGAGAAAGGGAACCAGATTAGGCTGCATTTCCAGTGCCTAGAACAGTAACCAAGGTCTACTAAGTCATGTATTTGCATAGTAAATATTTCAGAAATATGCAACTGATGAAGAGAGGAAGAAGTAATGAACATACAAATTACAATGATAGGAATACGTTCATAGTATTAAGCCATCATCATCCAAGAACACAAAGCAAGCCCCTAAAATGAAGGTGGCAAAATGGTCACTTTTCAAGTTACATGTAGCCCATGGATGAGCATTGTAAAAGTAGGAAATGCCACTTTTTTTTTCCAAAAAAAAAAGTCTATCTTTTTCATGAGAAGCTAGAAGCTAGATCAATCAATATAGGGTCAATAATCCTATATGGCAATGTAATATAATATATTGTCAATATAATATATTGTCAACAATCTTATCTGTTGTCCCATCAGATGAGGAATAGGCTTTCCTTTTGTTTACAGTCCCATGGGACCCATTTTATTGCTTTATGCTATTAATAGCTGCCAGCTGCAGCAGCCAATGTAACTATTTGAGGTTGTGCCCTAAGGAAGAAGATACAAGACAAATATGCTATCTATGAACATTAGGAGGGAGAGAAGAGAATATGCCACCAAATTATAACTAAAATGAGAACCATTACCACTTCATAAAGGCCCTGGGCATCTTGCACAAAGGAGCAGCAATACTAAAGAAAACCTTTGCATTACTTCATAATTTTTAAGTTAGTCCTATAAAGAGGGATGACCATAGAACCAAGTGTTAAAATATCCTCTTCCTTTATAGATTATGATGCAATATTTAGACTAACTTACAACTTCACATGACAAACATTATTGTCACTGAAGAGAAGGTTTCAGTTAATGTCGAGGCTGAAAATAGGGAAAGTGGCTCAGATGGTGTTTGCCCAATTAAGAGCCAATCAGTAATTTCTTTTCATGAACCTTAGAATATAATTTTGCTTTCCTCCATTCACATGGAAATGCATTATTTCAAGTGAACAAAAAAATGCAGGAAAAAAGAAATTCAAACATTATGTATCCTAATACTAGAGTTACAACATGCCAAATAAAAATTTTTTATAAAGCTTTTGTTTCAGCTTTTGTTGAATAAGACAGCTGTTTCTATTCATCCAAGGATATTTTTTTCTTTCTTTCCTAATTTTTTTGAGGAAACTGGTGACTGTGATTATAGCAGAATGTCTTCCTAAATCACATTCAAAATAACAAAATTTTCTTTTAAACTATCATTGACAAATGTAAAGTGTTTCTACAACAAAGTTAAATTTCATAAACTCAAATGTTCCTTAGAAGCAACCAGCGCTACAGAAAATCATTTCTATTTATTTTTTCTTTTTTTCTTTCAGGCTAAAAAAATTCATCAAAAATGGAAAACTAAGACATTAGAAAAAGAAAAAGAATAAATGTTTGCACCAACAAGATTTGGGGATACTGCCATGTATCATTAAAGCCAGTAATATTTCCATTTAAGAGATCCAACCAGTCTATTCTAAAGGAGATGAGTCTGGGTGTTCTTTGGAAGGAATGATGCTAAAGCTGAAACTCCAGTACTTTGGCCACCTCATGCAAAGAGTTGACTCACTGGAAAAGACTCTGATGCTGGGAGGGATTGGGGGCAGGAGGAGAAGGGGACGACAGAGGATGAGACGGTTGGATGGCATCACCGACTCAACGGACGCGAGTCTGAGTGAACTCTGGGAGTTGGTGATGGACAGAGAGGCCTGGCGTGCTGCAATTCATGGAGTCGCAAAGAGTCGGACACGACTGAGTGACTGAACTGAATTGAACTGAACTTAAGGACTAAACATACTACTTCCAATGTGAAATAATTTGATTAACTTCCTCATTACTACCAGAAGTTATATAAAACAGGAAATGTGAGGTAGACTTAAAAAAAATGCTTGAGATGAGAAAATATATATTCAACCTATCAGGAAAAATAAATTCAAACCATGGAAATATTCAGTTGTGCTTTAAACTTTCTACTTTTTTCTGTTCTTTCCAAAAAATTAATGTTTTAACCTAAATAACTAAATAAAAAGCTGTTCTCCATAACTGTATTTTTAGGACTTGAATAACAACATACTTTTTGATAATATTATTGTAATTTTTTACTTTAATTTATAAGGACTTATTGATTTCAGAGGATATCCTATTTGTCATGGTAGAAGTAAGGAATGTTCTTTCAAAATCCCAGATGTTTATTGAATACCACCTGTGTTCTAATAACAAGAGAAATAATATATCATTTATTGAACATTTACTAGGTACCTTGCTAATGCTATTTTATAAATTTTTACATAAATTAATTTGTGCTATCACAGTTCTAGTTTCTTTACACTTATTTTCTCATGATAGATATAAAATCATATCTATCTCATAATGTAGCTACATACATAAATATATATCTCAATATAGATGTATATCTCAACATATGTATAGTCACATTTTGGTGAGTGTAAAATGGGCATAATAACATCTACATCATAATGGGCGATATAAACACACACACCAGAAGAGGATATAAAATTATTATGTCCATTTTACACAAAAGAAAACTGACACAGACCACCAAAATAGCTAGCAAAATATCACATCACTAATTAATGGTAAAAATAATATTTTGATTCATGCCTCTCAAACTCCAAAGCTCATTCTCATTCCATTTAGCTATACAAACATACATTTTGATCAATGGCTTCCATCTTTTTAATAAGAAAGTGATGTTTTCCAAGTAATGAGGCTGAATTTTAAGAGAGTCATACACTCTTTTATTTTATTACCTTTGTGACCACAAGAGTACCAGAATCTTTAAGGAACAGAAATAATTTTGTTAAGATATACATCTGGGTTAAGTGAGATGATTTGGATGAGAGTTGTGCTCCATGTCTTTAAAAGGAAAAGGAAAAAGAAAAGGATTTAAACATGGGCCTTCTGGAAAGCGGAAACTCCTTACACTAGACAAGTTCAAGACAGCTACCTGGCCAAACCACCAAAATTTGAATCTTGGCTTCCAAAAAATGTGTGACAAGGCCAAACTATTTTTCTAAAGGCAACCAACCAAACTCTGCATTATCATACCACAGATGCCCTTTTCTCAGGCAGTTAGAGTGTGAGGCCTCATCTCCTTTGTCTCACTCAGAGAACCAAATAGATGATGAATACCAAGAAATATGAATCAAAATTACTTTACTTAGATTCATTGACAAAGAGAGATTTATAAATATGATCATGGTCTATCAAAACAAAGCTGTCCACATCTTCATTTTTTCATTTTCTTCTTGAGATCAATATGTTCTTTGAATCATCTAACCTAGGACAACTCCTAAGATTTTTACTGAACTGCATTCCTTCAGTATGAGAACAACTTGTTTGTAGAACACACCCTTTCCTTCCAAGTCTAACAAACATTTCAAATTCTTTCTTTTGAGACTCAATGTCACAGCTAACAATTTCCTCATCTCTAAAGTTAACATAATACTAACCTCATGGGAAAGTTATAATCAGTAAATGANTTTCCTAATTCACTCTATGAGACAAGCAAAACCTTGATTCTAAACCCAGCATTACATATAAGAAAAGAAAATTACATGGAGAGAAAGTCCTTAACTTACTCAAAGCAAAGAAAATCAAGAAATAATCCCAAAAGATAACATGTCACAACCAAGCATGGCTGTATTTTAATGAGATTTAGAGCAACAGTGAAAATTAGCATACAATTTTTCCTACTTGATCTATCAATTTTCTCTCTAAAGGGATCAATTTGTTAAATTCAATTTATCTAGGAATAGTATCCAGTTTATCTAAATTTCCAAATTTATTACATAGAAGTTTGCAAAGTAGTCTGTTGTGACTTCTTTACAGTATTTATTTCAGTGCTTCCTTCCCCTATATCCTTTTCCCACATTTGTGATTTCTCTTTCAACCCCACATTTTTTCTTGGATTAGGTTACTTAGTAATTTGTCTATATTGATTATTATATTTTAAAAGCAAGATTTTACTATTTTAGTCTATTGTTTTTCTCTTCATTGTTTTATTTATTTCTGATACTTGGTATTATTCCATTACCCGTACCTTATTGCAGTTTATTTGTTGTTTTATTTCCAAACTTTGGGCTTCCTGATAGCTCAGTTGGTAAAGATTCTGCCCACAATGCAGGAGACCCTGGTTAAATTCCCGGGTTGGGAAGATCTCCTGGAGAAGGGAAAGGCTATCCATTCTGAAATGACTGAGCATCTTTCCTGTTCCAGACTTTTGATTTTAATTCATTTATTTTCATTTTTTTCATCTTTATTAAGGTGTAAAGACCATGAAAATTCTTCTGATCAGTTGTGTAAATATGCCCCATCAATTTTATTATGGAGTATTTTAAATGTTGTTATTTTTTAGAAATTTCAGAATTATGATTGGTGTTTCTCCTATCACAAATGAGTTGCTTAAGGGCTAATTCCTTCTTCATTCACCATGGAATTATCTATTATTTATTTTATTAATTTATTAACTTATTGTATTGTGTTCAGAAAGTGTTCTCTTAATAATTTTACTTTATGGGACTTACTGATATTCACATTATAATACTGAGAAATACTTCTAAATCATCCATGTGTTCTGGAGAAGAAACTACTCTTGCCATTATCAGGGTAAAAAGTTTGATATCTATCCATAAGATCTACCATATTGTTTATATTGCTTAGATCTTTCATTACCCTCCTCTACTCCCATGTTTTCTAGTCTACTTGTCATGTCTTGCCTACATCTTAACTGGGTTAAATTTCTAGTTATTACTATATATCTACCTATGTGTCCATTCACCTCTTATAGTTGTATTTTGTAAAGGTAGTTGTGTCACTTGGTGCACAGATATGCATAATGGTAATAATTCTTTATTATAACCTAAGGGTTATAGCTTTTTTTTTAAAATAATGCCCTTTCTCAGAAAAATTATCAAATATGTAGAAATTAAATAACATATTCCTAAGCAACTAATGGGTCAAAGATGAAGTCAAAAGAAAAAAATAGAAAACATATTTATTAAAATGAAAACACAACTTTCCACAACTTATGAGATACAGTAAAAGCAATACTAAGAAGAAATTTTATAGCAATAAACACAAACAAAAAATAAGAAATATCTCAAACAATAAAACCTAACTTTAAACTCAAAAATTATAAAAGAAAAAACTAACCCCAGATTTAGCAGAAAGAAAGAAATAATAAAGATTAAAGAGTTTCTATTAACAAAAAGAGACCAGAAAAACAATTGAAAAGATTACTAAAACAAGAGCTGATTTTCTGAATATTAATGAAAGTAACAAAATTTTAACTAGACTAAACATAACAATAAAAACTCAACAAAATCCAAATGAAAAAGACAACCGACTCCATACAAATAACAATCATAAGAGACTACTATAAATAATTACACACAAATTGGATAATCTAGAAACAAATGGAAAATTCCTTATAAATAGGACATACTGTGCCTGAATCAAGAAGTAGGAAATCTTAATGCACCGATAACATGTAAGGCTATTGAAAATGAGTCAATAATCAAACACATTCCAATAAAGACAATTCTAAGAACAGATGGTTATACCAGTTAATTCTAGCAAGCATTTGAAGAAGAATTAACACTTGTCCTCAAACTTTTCCAAAAACTGAAAAAGAGGGACCAATGCCAAACTCATTTTATGAGACTAATACCAAGGTCAAATAAGGACACTGAAAAACAAACAAAAAAACCATAAAAACTATAGGCCAACTTTTCTTATGAATGAAAAATTCCTTAGCAAAATACTAGCAAACCAAATTCAAAAGTATGTCAAAAGATCAGATGCCATGACCAAGTGGAATTTATCCCTGGAATTCAAGGATGCTTCAATATATGCAAATAAATAACTGTGACACACCACATTAACAGAATGATGAAAATCACATGATCATCCCAATACATGCAGATGAAGCATCTGAAAAAAATCAACACTCTTTCAAAATGTTCAATAAACTACGTATAGAAGGAATGTAGCTCAATAAAATAAAAGCCATATATGACAAACCCACAGCTAACAACAAATTGGGCTTCCCTGGTGGCTCAGAGGGTAAAGCGTCTGCCTACAATGCAGGAAACCCAGGTTCAATTCCTGGGCCAGGAAGATCCCCTGGAGAAGGGAATAGCAACCCACTCCTGTATTCTTGCCTGGAAAATCTCATGGATGGAGAAGCCTGGTAGGCTACAGTCCATGGGGTCGCAAACATCTAATTAATGGTAAAAAAAAAAAAAAAAAAAAAAAAAAAAAAAAAAAAAAAAAAAAAAAAAAAAAAAAAAAAAAAAAAAAAAAAAAAAAAAAAAAAAAAAAAAAAAAAAAAAAAAAAAAAAAAAAAAAAAAAAAAAAAAAAAAAAAAAAAAAAAAAAAAAAAAAAAAAAAAAAAAAAAAAAAAAAAAAAAAAAAAAAAAAAAAAAAAAAAAAAAAAAAAAAAAAAAAAAAAAAAAAAAAAAAAAAAAAAAAAAAAAAAAAAAAAAAAAAAAAAAAAAAAAAAAAAAAAAAAAAAAAAAAAAAAAAAAAAAAAAAAAAAAAAAAAAAAAAAAAAAAAAAAAAAAAAAAAAAAAAAAAAAAAAAAAAAAAAAAAAAAAAAAAAAAAAAAAAAAAAAAAAAAAAAAAAAAAAAAAAAAAAAAAAAAAAAAAAAAAAAAAAAAAAAAAAAAAAAAAAAAAAAAAAAAAAAAAAAAAAAAAAAAAAAAAAAAAAAAAAAAAAAAAAAAAAAAAAAAAAAAAAAAAAAAAAAAAAAAAAAAAAAAAAAAAAAAAAAAAAAAAAAAAAAAAAAAAAAAAAAAAAAAAAAAAAAAAAAAAAAAAAAAAAAAAAAAAAAAAAAAAAAAAAAAAAAAAAAAAAAAAAAAAAAAAAAAAAAAAAAAAAAAAAAAAAAAAAAAAAAAAAAAAAAAAAAAAAAAAAAAAAAAAAAAAAAAAAAAAAAAAAAAAAAAAAAAAAAAAAAAAAAAAAAAAAAAAAAAAAAAAAAAAAAAAAAAAAAAAAAAAAAAAAAAAAAAAAAAAAAAAAAAAAAAAAAAAAAAAAAAAAAAAAAAAAAAAAAAAAAAAAAAAAAAAAAAAAAAAAAAAAAAAAAAAAAAAAAAAAAAAAAAAAAAAACCTTTTATCTAAGATCAGAAGCAAGGCAAAGATGCATGAATGAATCCAGACACTATTATTTCAGCTAAAGAATGTGCTCACCACACTGGTGTATAAAATAAACTATGTATTTCATGTATAAAAGAAAAAACATAAAACATGATGTAAAAAATAACGCCAAATATATTAAAGATCACAACAGAAGACAATGGATTAAAGATGTCTATAAAAAGCACAGTTTATGAGACAGGATTAAAGAACTGAGAACACAATCCAGCTGTCCAATACATAATTATTTTTAGTAGCGAATATTAAAACCTAGATGTGCCTCTAGTAGTAGAAATGTAAATAAATGCATTATTGTATATACCTGCAGTAGTTGTAAAGGATAAACCAGATCTTATTAATAACATGGAGATATCACCAGATAAATCAAGCCACAGAACAAAAACTAAGTGTATATGTCTGTATGTGCAAACAACTATATACAAAAAATCATGGAAAATAACTTGAGGGATACATTTCTATGGGCAAGAGAAGGGAACCGAGGAAACTTGAAAGGCGAGACTTTCCCTTTCTATTTTTCTGTGTTTTTAATTTTTATGAGAAAAATATATTCACATATGTAAAAGGATACACAGTTTCGAAGGTGGCTCTGTGGTAAAGAATCTGCCTGCCAATGCAGGAGATACAGGAGATTTAGGTTTGATCCCTGGGTCAGGAAGATCCCCTGGAGAAAAAAAATGGCAACCCACTGCGATATTCTTGCCTGGAGAATCCCATGGACAGAGGAGCCTCACAGGCAACAGTTTATGGGGTAGCAAAGAGTTGGACACAATTGAATGACTGAACACACACCACACAAGCAATGTTACATTCTCTTTCTCCAGGGTTTTACAAAATCAATTTTTTCTCTTCTCAGGCTAAATTTTCCCAGACTAAATTATCTTCATCTTGAAAGTATGCTTTCACACCTCAGCATAATGACCATTTGGAGTTTTTTTCATTTCTGTGATAGACAACAACTCAAGTTGTATCTTGAAGTGGAATTTCACAAAAATTTATATTTTACGGATATATTAAATGCAGGGTGGTCCAGTACTTAAGATGCCATGCCCCCAGTGCAGAGGTCCAGGGTTCAATCCCTGGTCAGGGAACTAGATTCCACAAGCCACAAGTAAAGATCCCACATGCTGCAACTGAGACCTGATGCAGCCAGATTTTTTTAAAATGTGCAGGATACTTTGAGTAACATGTGAGCTTAGCTAGAGTAGCTTTGTAGATGAAAGTACCAACTTGGGGCTTTAGTGTAATTAGTTTATAGACACAGAAGCAAATGCTCTTTACTTTTTCCATTACAAAACATCAACTGACTTTTGGTTGACAAGCTGGTTTAGTATTGACAGAGTGATTGAGTTCTGCCCTCTAAATGACACAGGCAAATTCATCTAGGAGCCATCCTACACAAAAAAGGGTACAAGTAAAACTGTGCTAGGAAGACATCGGCCAGAGGAAGTATATAAACACCAAAGAAGTCGTGAGGAACATAACTGAAACATAGAAAACATAGCAGAAGTGCAGTGGTTAAATTACCAAGAAAATGAAATTATGTTGTAACATTTCATATTCTTATTTTTAAAAATGTCAGAACATCACATTTAGTTTTATGATATTTTCAATTTTTATTGGAATGATTGAGGGTTCACAGAATTGGACATGTTTTATAGCAATTTCTATATCTTTAAGAATAATTAACAGGGTAATATATAACCCCAAGGAAAGGTCGATCATTAAAATACTTGATAGCTCATTCTTAACACAAAGGTTACAAGCAGGAAAAAAAAATGACATTTAATCTAGCTTTATTTTATCTCTTCAAGTAGCATATTTCTATTACAATGTTTTGGTATTAGTCTCAATCTTCAAATGTATATGTGCATGTGACAGACTTTCTGTGTAAATATCTGCATATACTCACCTTATAATTTTTCTAAAATATATTGTTAGCACACTTACACAAACACAAAAATGCATGGTTTATAAATGGAATTTGATCAGTATATTAAATATACTGGAATAACAAACAGATTCCAAGGAGAAACGATTGAAACAGATTTTATAATTCATTTGCTTTATAACTGCATCAGTGGCCTTGAAGGATATCCTCTGAGGTATCCTTAAAAGATAATCTAGGAAGCTTCTCACTTGACACAGTGGCCTGTCCTGCCTTTGAAGCAATTCTAATTTTTTAATTTCAGCACAAGAGCTTCTTCGCTGTAAATTCCATCTATGCATTTTGTTTCCTCCTTTTATTAACAGTACAATTGACCCTTGAACAACACAGGGGTTAGGGGCACTGACCACTACACAGTCGAAAAGCTGCAAGTAACTTATAGTCAGCCCTCTATATACATGTCCAGTTCCTCTATATCCACAATTCCACAACTGCTGATTCAATGAACCACGGAGCATGTGAAAGTGAAGTCGCTCATTCGAGTCCGCGGACTCTTTGTGACCCCATGGACTGTAGCCCAACAGGCTCCTCTGTCCATGGGATTCTCCAGGCAAGAATACTGGAGTAGGTTGCCATTTCCTTCTCCAGGAAATCTTCCTGACCCAGGGATCGAACCCAGGTCTCCCGCATTGCAGGCAGATGCTTTAACCTCTGAGCCAACAGGGAAGCCCATGGAGCATGTAGTACTGCAGTATTTACTATTTTTTTTAACCCATGTATAAGACAAACCATGTAGTTCAAACCTGTGCTGTTCAAGGAGAAACTGTAATTCTGAAAGCAGGGTGACCACATTCCAGTGCATGTACAAAATGATCAATTGGGATAAAGTAAGAAAATATTCTAATTCACACATACACTAACACATATACATATATAATTATTTGCACATGACAGAGTGGAAATAGCAGAATAAAGTGAAGTGAAGTGAAGTGAAGTCGCTCAGTCATGTTCGACTCTTTGCGACCCTGTGGACTGTAGCCCACCAGGCTCCTCCATCCATGGGATTCTCCAGGCAAGAATACTGGAGTGGGTTGCCATTTCCTTCTCCAGGGGATCTTCCCGACCCAGGGATCAAACCCAGGTCTCCCACATTGCAGGCAGACGCTTTACTGTCTGAGCCACCAGGGAAGACCCAGGACCTCTAAAAAATTTCACCTAAATAAAATAAAAATAACCCTGGCAAAAACTGTCAGAGTAAACTTGTTCAGAATTATGGAAACTGAATAAAGACCTGTAGTAATTGAGGAAAATTTGTTCAAGTAAACAAACTGAATCTCAATGAAAAGAGGAAATGGCCAGAATCCATGTGGCCATTGTGATGACTTCAGGGCAGAGGATAAGGAGTTTTGAGAGAGTCAACTAGGAGCAGGGTTTAAAGGGAAATGGTGTAATTTCCATTGGGCAATCGAAAGAGAGATGGGGATGACAGAATGCAGTCACAACAACGAAGAAAAGCCAGAGCAACGTGATCTCAAGCCAGTCTTGGGCACGCTCTGGTAGATTCTGCTGAATTAGAAAGTGGCCTCCTCAGAGCACCTTCCCCTAGAGTTCTTTGGCTTTATCACTCAGAGAAGAAAACATTAAGGCATAGAAACAAGAGACACCCATGGATAAGAACAGGAACCATTTCAGCAAACACATGGTGAACCAAGAAGAAATGGCTCCTGGTGTGCTGGTCTGCCCTTGCACCTGGAGACTGAGGACCAGTCCAGGCTGGGCCCTTGGTGATGTCACAGAGGGCCCCACCATGGCCAGAACCCATGTGGCCATTGTAATGACTTCAGGACAGAGGATAAGGAGGCTTGTGGAAGTCAACTGGGAGTAGGGCTTAAAGGGAAATGGTGACATTTCCAATGGGCAATCAAAAAAGAGGTGGGGAGTGACAGAAGGCCATCTCCTTGCCAGTGTATTCTTTTTGAACTTGATGCTCTACAGGGAAGGTGGGTCTGTCTTCTATTTTTATCTATTCATTTGTTGAATCCAGACACGAGGTGAGCAGAACAGACCTGTGGGCATGTGCCCCTATAGAGTAGAGAGCCAAGTTGGAAAGGATATTAAACCAGAGGCCACAAACTAGGAGCCACTGATGTGTTTTGTGTGGCCTACCCTATTTCTAAAAATGACTGTGCTCAGTCCCTAAGTCATGTCTGACTCTTTGAGACCCCATGGACTGTAGCCCACCAGGCTCCTCTGTCCCTGCAATTTCCCAGGCCAGAATACTCGAGTGGGTTGCCATTTCCTTCTCCAGGCATAGAGGATGTTTTAGGGCAGTGAAACTATTCTGATCTGATGTTATGGCAAATGCATGATACTATATTTGTCAAAAGCCATACAACATCACAAAACAAAAGTGAATCAATGTATGCATATTAAAAGAAAAACTTGTTGACATCAAGAATGGAATACAGATTTTGACTAAGCAATCTAATTACATTACAAATGTAGAAACCACCTCAGTAAGATCCCCTGACTTAAGTAACTTTGGAAATGAACAGAATTTGCAAGACTAAAAGCAAAATAAAAAGGCACTGTAATCTAGTTGATACTGTTCTTTCTCATAGGGGTATAGGTTAACAATCTGTTATACATGTATACTTGTATTGAACAAGTAAATAGATGGCACATGAGTATAATACATTTATTTCTTTGTTCTGTTAGCTGAAAGGGTCTAAAAGAAATGATACCCTCGAAATCTGAAAGAAACTATGATGTAAATCTTGGACATTAATCCATAAGTCTTTGATTAGAAGAGCTTGTTATGCATGTTCTGATCCAGGAAATGGAAATACTAGGTCCCCAGACTCACTCAGCCTCCAAGGATGGAGTTGCCTACCATTTCCATGTCTAGCCTTGAACTCTCCCCTCTGCATTTTTCCTTCCTCCCCCAAATCCCTCAATACACTAAGAATAACTGTAGAAAGCTCTGACTTGAGAGTAATGTGCCAAACATATTTTATCAATTTGTGGGTTCATCAATACTATCAGTGTAGTCTGCTTTTCATTTTCTAATTTTAAATTTTGTAATTATTATTTTTCTACATCGCATGGCATGCAGGATCTTAGTTCCCTGACCAGGTATGGAACTTATACCCCCCACCCCCCACAGTAGAAGCACAGAGTCTTAACCACTAGGCCACCAGGGAAGTTCTACCATGGGGGTCTTAATGTTTCACAAGTATAGGTCTACTTAAGGAAATGGTGGTACATCCTAGCATTGATTACAAGTGATAGTAGAGGATGGTATTGTAGTTTACATCTCAGTTTTAGCTCTTTTTTTTCTCCTTTGAGAGACAGGTGATCAATGCCAATGATAGTCAAAGCTGCAGTTAATCTGCACGGCCTAATCTCTCCATTACGTTATTTTAGTCATCTTCATTCTGGAATATTGCAATATATTAGTGTTTTGAAAACTGCATGTGCAAATGAATCACTTGAGGGTGTTGTTAAAGTGCAGACTGCTAACTGATAGGTCTGGGTTGGAGTCTGAGATTCTGCATTTGTTCTAATAAGTTCCCAGGAAATGCCCACTCTACAGTCTATGGACCATGAAGCAGAACCATTCTGAATAATAATTAGATATTGATCTAAAACCTGATTGTAATCTATAGGTCATTAGGCTCTAAATTTTAAAGGAACGGTCTACAGTTAGGTTGCCACATGTTCTACTAGAAGTTAACTGTCAATTAGTCTGAAGTTTGCATGTATCTTTAAAAGGCTTCTTACTGATTTCAGAGGCTTGTGCTTTTAGGCCTCTGAACTAATTAAAAAAAAATCACACCATCAGAAAATAGGAAATGCTGCCTGCCAACTAGGATAGGAAACTCTCAAGTTTGTATTGTATAGTTTGTAACATCTGAATATCTCAATATGATCTCTCATCATTTCATTATTTTCAACCTTTTAAGCACTGCAAGCTAGATTTCAACAGTACCTATACTGAGAACTTCCAGATGTTCAAGCTGGATTTAGAAAAGGCAGAGGAACCAGAAATCAAATTGCCAATGTCCGTTTGATCATAGAAAAAAGCTTGAGAATTCCAGAAAAACATCTACTTCTGCTTCATTGAGTATGCTAAAGCCTTTGACTGTGTGGATCACAACAAACTGGAAAATTCTTAAAGTGATAGGAATACAAGACCACCCTATCTGTCTCCCAAGCAACCTGTATGCAGGACAAGAAGCAACAGTTAGAACCAAACATAGAACAATGGACTAGTTCAAAATTGGGAAATGAGTGTGACAAGGCTGTATATTTCATCACCTCCACCAGCTTTACTGGTAGTAATGCGTCCTAAGTCCCACTTAACTTCACACTTCAGGATATCCAGCTCTAGATGAGTGACCACACGATCGTGGTTATCTGAGTCATTAAGACCTTTCTCAGATGGTTCTTCTGTGTGTGTGTGTGTGTGTGTGTGTGTGTGTGTTTTCTACTAAATCCAATTTACCTTGATTCATGGACCTAACATTCCAGGTTCCTATGCAATGTGTTCTAGCATTAGACTTTATTTTCACCACCAGACACATCCACAACTGAGCATCATTCTGCTTTGGCCCAGCCACTTCATTCTGTCTGGAGCTATTAGTAATTGCCCTTAACTCTTCCACAGTAGCATACTGGATGCCTTCTAACCTAGCGGGCTCATATTCCAGTGTGATATCTTTTTGCCTTTTCATAGTGTTCATGGGGTTCTCCAAGCAAGAACACTGGAGTGAGTTGCCATTTCCTCCTCCAGTGGACCATGTTTTCTCAGAACTCTTCACTATGACCCTTCCATCTTGGGTGGCCCTGAACGGCATGGCTCATAGCTTCATTGAGTTATGCAAGCCCCTTTGCCATGACAAGGCTGTGGTCCATGAAGGGAAGGGGGATTATTCCTATTGCTAACAACTAAGTCAGCATGGGGCGTGTTACCCCGAGCTTGAATCAACTTATTAACACTGAAGAGAAAAAACATGCAAGCAACTATGATCTGCATTTATACTATATCATTTAAACAAATGAGAACCTTGATTACCAAAGCATTTGAAAATGACAACCTATCATACGAATATCATTCTATATCATAATTCAAGTTCATTGAAAAATGTATCTGCATTCTTAAAACAGAAGAAATAAACTCAAGCCATACTTTTCAGAAGGAAAGTTTAGACAGATGAGAACATATCATCACCTATTTACTCTTTTACTTGCTGCCTTGCTTTAGATATAAAAACAATAGTAACTGTAAGTGAAACACGGGAGTGAGAGCAAGGTGTCATGAAAACAAAATTAAACCTGCTTTCTGGGAAGGGAAGTCAGAACCATTTACAAGAAATGAATGAAATTAGCCATCTGTATTTACTGTTTTTAAATGGTGCTTTTAAATGAAACTTCACATAGCTACTTCTGCCTAATTCCTATCTTTGAGGTTTTGTGACACTCCCCCACTTTTGGAGATTGATGAGGAAAACAGTAAGGGAAAACAATTTCAAAGCCTTGCCAGTTCTGAGGCAGATAAGATCCCCAGTAATGCCCCTTTTAGCAGAGCACATTAATGAGTCTTTGAATTCAAAAAGATATCCACTAATCAATAAACTATACACTGTTCTGCATAATAAGGTAAAGGGAATTGGGTTAGTTTTGTTTTCTTAGATGGAGGACCATGGGGATGTGAAGAGAGTGAGGGAGTTGTCAAGAAGATAGAAGGACTGAGCCTGAGACAAAATGTACAAGGTGAGATATACAACTGGCTGACTGGCATGAGGACTCATATTCAAATCTGTTATTAGCACTGCTACAAAGAAAACTTCCTGTTCATTAAGTGAGCCCAAACAGAATATCAATCACAGGTGAGATAAGAGGAAGACAAAATTCAGAGCAAGCAGGAAAATCATGGCAGTAGTAATCATGAGAACATATGACTGAGAAATTCTCAGGAATTTTGCAAAGGATACTTTTCTTCACAGGATATGAAAGTTTATTCATTAGTCAAGGAGCAATATTTCTCTAAGTCACAAAATGACAATGGCAGCTAATAATATCCCAAATTCAGTTTTGGTATTTTGATTTAGTTACAAGAGAACAGAACTAGTTAAACACATCTAACGCTGTAGCCTGATAGTTTGACCCCTACAAACCCCTATAAACACAGATAAATATGTGTATATATATACATGTAAACAAAATTTTGCTGATAAGATTTATTTTTAATTTTCTTTGTTCACTCAAAAATATGTCAGGAGCATTTTATCATTACAAACATAGCTCTAAATTATCATTATTAATAGCTGCATATGTTCTATTATCAAGTTATAGAAAGTATTATAGCAATCTCCATTCATTGTCCTTTAATTCAGTCACTCAAAAACATTTGTCCAATGCCTGTATTGTACCAGACAATGTTACATCTTTGGGAGACATATTATCTCAGGAAGTTTACAAACCAGAGCAATAATTTTCAAGGGTAGGATCATAAGTAAATCAATTCCTACTCTCATTCCTTTCAAAGCCACTGTCTTTCTTTTATGCTTGTTTTATCTTTGATTAACCTAATGTTACCATAAAAGTTAAAGAAAATTCATTAGCTTTTAAAACTCACACCTATATATTGTGAAACACTGATCTAATAGAAAAAAGAAAATGGTTATCAGAAAGTGCTTATACAGAAACTTTTACTTCAAGAAAGTCTTAAGGACTTCAAAGTTTGCCCATCTCCCTGTCTGGCTATAACTCCATGGGATGTCTCAGTTATTATACAAGGAAGAAGATACAACATGGGGAAATGTTTCCTTGCTAATAAATAGAAATGATCATATTTAGGGGAAACAACGGCAGGAAATGGCTTCAAAGTGATTAGATCTTACATTAAAATAGAAGCCTTTATAATAAACACTGAAAGCTTAATAGCACCCACAAACTAATGGATCTTCAGCTACAATGACCAAAAATCTACAGCATGCTTAGGCCTATGTTTGCTAATTACACAGCTGCTAAATGACTGTAAGCAAGGGTACTGTTGCTGCCTCTTATCGTAAACAATAGGATATTCTCTATAAAATTGGTAATAAAATGAACAGTTTATGAAAAACCTTACAGATAATACAAAATGAGAGGAGGTATTTATCTGCCTCTCAACCAAGTTATGTATAGATTAGGATCAGTATTTTTAAGGGCCTCAAATGTTTCTGACATTCAAAGTCATGCTATAGTACACTTGAGGAGGACTTTCAAACTTCAAATATTTACAAAGTATTTATCACACAAAATAAAACTTAATCCCTACCTTCAAACTAATCAAGGAAACCAGGCAAAGTTAGGATAGAACTTCAAACAATACAGTATAATACATAAGTAAATTTGAAATTATATGCTACAGGTTATAAATAGTTTTTCAGAGATTGAAAAAAAAAAGCTCAGAAGTCAGGAATGATTTAAGGAATGGGAAATGGTTCCTGAAGCATGAGTAGCATTCAGATAGGCAGAAAGTTGGCTCAAATCACCAAGACCACTGAAAAAAACAAAAGGGATCTGAAATTACTATTGATTTTCCTGTGAAAATAGGAGATGTTTAACATGATTGTGATCCAGAAAATGCCTCTGGTCGATTGCATTCTATTGTTCATTTGCTTCTTTTGTTGTCCCTGTATTCTGCAAACCTGCTGTCTCCTGGAACTGCCTCCACTTTATTTCACTATGCTTATATTTTAGCTCAGTTCTCATTTTATAGAAAGAATAGCCTCAAGTACATATTCAGATTAATATAATACTTACTGAGCTCCTATTGCATGCCCAGAATCATATCAGGTGGGAAGATATAAACATGCAATCTATGCCATCAAGGACTTTACAATTTTATTATTGGAAAAAGACTAATGGAGATGAAGCAATGGTATATCACATTCAAAATCAAAGATCATAAAACATGGCACATATACTTCTCAAGGTACATGGAAAACTTTCTGATGAGTTTGTGGGAAAATGGAGAGTTTTAAGATAATCAATTTCAGACTTTCAACTTCCATATGAATACTTTGCTAATAGTTATTTGCCTGAGATGGCACCTGCAATCTGCAGATTCTTTTTCCAGCTCCCCATTTACAAAACCCTTCTCTCATTCAGAAAAAATAAAGGATAGCTCTCAGTCATCACTAATTTTACTATAGTATATTGCCACAGGATGAAAAAGCTGTGGTGTGCCAAACAAAGGGACAGGGTGAAATTATGTTAATGAAGATGATAAAATGAATGACTAATGGCTGAGTAATATCCCAAGTTAGGTAATTTGTAATTCCTTGTTTTTAACAAAATTGAAGGAGAATCTAATTGAGATATCAGCTGATGGATCATTAAAAATAAGTTTTGATGATAAGTTATTATGTGATTTTTGACATATAATTAAAAAGGAATTCAAAGGTTTAAGAGACACTTCTGCAACAAAATGCTTTCCATTCACATCTAATTGTGTATGAGAACAAATTTGTCTATATTTACATACTCCAAACTCCAGTTTATTTTTTAAACTTAGGAAAAAATAATAAAACTCATCTACAAATTGAAAAAAGTTAATTGAAAAGCAGCTATCATTTCATTAAGTATGCATTTCAAATAGCATTTTATCTTTTAATTATTTGTCAAAACATTGATATACCTAAGTTGTTTTGATCAACTGTGCTCTAAAAATTTGTAAAGATAGCTCATTCTAGTACAAAAACTTCTAAAGAACTTTATAGAGGAAAAAATTAAATTCATATACATATTTTACCACAGTATTATAATAGATGATCAGCAACCTAATAAAAAAATGGGCAGATGACCTAAATAGACATTTCTCCAAAGAAATACAGATGGTCAGCAGGAACATGAAAAGATGCTCAATATAACTAATTATTAGAGAAATGCAAATCAATACGACAATTAAGTATCACCTCACAATGGTCAGAAAGGCAATCATCAAAAAATCTACAAACAATAAATGCTGGAGAGGATGTGGAGAAAAGGGAACCCTCCTACACTGTTGGTAAGAATGAAAATTGGTACAGCTATGATGGAAAACATGGAGGTTTCTGCAAAAACCTAGAAACAGAGCTACCATATGATCCAGCAATCCCACTACTGGGCATATATCCAAGTGAAGGTGAAGTCGCTCAGTCGTGTCCGACTCTTTGCGACCCCGTGGACTGTAACCTACTAGGCTTCTCCGTCCATGGGATTCTCCAAGCAAGAATACTGGAGTGGATTGCCATTTCCTTCTCCAGGGGATCTTCCCGACCCAGGGATCGAACCCAGGTCTCCCACATTGGAGGCAGATGCTTTAACCTCTGAGCCACCAGGGTGTACGGGCATATATCCAGAGAAAATCTAATTCAAAAAGATACATGTACCCAATGTTTACTGCAGTACTATTTACAATAGCTAGGTAATAGAAGCAGCCTAAATAACAATTGACAAATGAATGGATAAACAAGGTGTGGAACATATATATAATGGAATATTACTCAGCCATAAAAAGAATGAAATAATGCTACTTGCAGTGACATGGATGGACCCAAAATTTTCATACTGAGTGTAGTATGTCAAACAGAGGAAGACAAATATAATATTGCTTACATGTGGAATCTAAAAAAATAATGTTACAAATGAACCTATTTTAAAAAACAGAAATAGAGTCACAGACATACACAAACTTATGGCCACCAAGGGGGAAATGAGGAATAGGAAGGATAAAATAGAAATATAAAATTAACAGATGCAAACTACTATACATAAAATAGATAAGCAATAAGTATACAGTCAGCAAAAACAAGACTTGGAGCTGACTATGGCTCAGACCATCAGCTTCTCATAGCAAAATTTAGGTTTAAGTTAATGAAAGTGGAAAACCACTAGGCAAGCCAGGTACAACTTAAATCAAATCCCCTATGAATATGCAGTGGAGGCAACAAACAGATTCAAGGGATTAGAACTTGTAAACAGTATGCCTGAAGAACTATGGACAGAGGTCCATAATATTGTACAGGAGACAGTGAACAAAACCATCCCAAATAAAAAGAAAAGCAAGAAAGCAAAGTGGTTATCTGAGGAGGCCTTACAAATAGCTAACAAAGAAGAAAAGCAAGGGAGAAAGGGAAAGGTATATCCAACTAAACACAGATTTCCAAAGAACAGCCTGGAGAGACAAGAAGGCCTTCTTCAATGAACAATGTATAAAACTAGAAAGGAAAAAGAAAAAAAAAAAGAAACAGAAGGGGAAAGGCTAGAGATCTCTTCAAGAAAACTGGAGATATCAAGGAACATTTCATCCAAAAATGGGCACAATAAAGGACATAAACCGAAGAGACCTAGTAGACTCTGAAGAGATCAAGAAGGCATGGAAAGAATACACAGAAGAACCGTATAAAAAAGATCCAGATGAACCAGATGATAACAATGGTGTGGTCAACCACCCAGAGCCAGATATTCGGGAGAATGAAGTCAAGTGGGCCTTAGGAAACGCTGCTGTTAATAAAGCTAGTGTATGTGATGGAATTCCAATGGAACTATTCTAAACCCGAAAGGATGATGCCATTAAGATGTTGAGTTCATTATGTCAGCAAATCTGGAAGACACAGCAGTGACCACAGGACTATAAAAAGTCAATCCCATTCCAGTTCCCAAGAAGCATAGTACCAAAGAATGTTCTAACCATCGGACGGTTGCACTCATCTCACACACTAGTAAGGTCATGCTTAAGATCTTGCATGCTGGGCTTCAACATTATGTGAACCAAGAATTTCCAGATGTCCAAGCTGGATTTAGAAAAGAAAGAGGAACCAGAGATCAAATTATCAACTTTCACTGGATCATAGAGAAACCTAGGAAAATCAAAAAAAGCATCTACCTCTGTTTCATGGACTATGCCAAAGCCTTTGACTCTGTGGATCACAATAAACTGAGGAAAGCACTTAAAGAGATGGGAAAAACCAAACCATCTTACGTGTCTCCTGAGAAACCTGTATGTGGGTCAAGAAGCAATAGTAAGACTCCTGTTGGAAAAACTGATTGGTTCAAGACTGAGATAGGAGTACGACACGGCTATCTGCTGTCATCCTGTTTGTTTAATCTATATGCTGAGCATACCATGAGAAATACTGGGTTGGATGAGTTACAAGCTGGAATCAAGATAGGTGGGAGAAACATCAACAACCTCAGATATGTGGCTGATACCACTCTAGTGGCAGAAATCAAAGAGGAAATAAAGAGCCTTTGAGGAGGGTGAAGAAGAAGAGTGAAAGAGCTGGCTTAAAACTAAATATTAAAAAAAACTAAGATCATGGCATTCACCCCCATTTACTTCATGGCAAATAGAAGGGGAAAAGGTGGAAGTAGTGACAGATTTCCTCTTCATGGGCTCTAAAATCACTGTGGACGGTGAGTGCAGCCATGAAATCAGAAGACGTTTGCTTGTTGGCAGGAAAGCTATGACAAACTTCGACAGTGTGTTGAAAAGCAGAGACATTACTCTGCCAACAAAAGTCCATACAGTCAAGGCTATGGTCTTCCCAGGAGTCATGTACAGTTGTGAGAGCTGGAACGTAAAGAAGATGGAGTGCTTCTTGAAGAATTGATGCCTTAAAACTATGGTGTTGTAGAAGACTCCTGAGAGTCCCTTGGACAGCAAGGAGTTGAACCAGTCAATCTTAAGGGAAATCAACTCTGAATATTCATGGAAGGACTGATACTGAGGCTGAAACCCCAGTATTTTGTTCACCTGCTGCGAACAGCTGACTCTTGGAAAAGTCCCCTATGCTGGGAAGGACTGAGGTCAGAAGAAGAGGGCATCAGAGGATGAGATGGCTGGATGGCATCACTGATGCAATGGACATGAACTTGGGCAAATTTCAGGAGATGGTGAGGGACAGAGAAGCCTGGCATGCTATAGTCCATGGGGACCCAAAGAGTTGGAAATGACTGGGTGACTGAACAACAAAGAACAACAAGGATTTACTGTATAGCACAGGAAACTGCATTCAATATCTTCAAATATACACACATGCACTCACATACACACACACATCAGTTCAGTTCAGTTCAGTCACTCAGTCATGTCCGACTCTTTGCAACCCCATGAACTGCAGCATACCAGGCCTCCCTGTCCATCACCAACTCCTGGAGTTCACTCAAACTCATGTCCATCGAGTCAGTGATGGCATCCAGCCATCTCATCCTCTGTTGTCCCCTTCTCCTCCTGCCCCCAATCCCTCCCAGCATCAGGGTCTTTTCGAATGAGTCAACTCTTTGCATGAGGTGACCAAAGTATTGGAGTTTCAGCCTCAGCATCAGTCCTTCCAATGAACACCCAGGATTGCTCTCCTTTAGGATGGACTGGTTGGATCTCCTTGCAGTCCAAGGGACTCTCAAGAGTCTTCTCCACTTTCATGTACACCTGAAACACAATACTATAATCAACTATACTTCAATTTTTAAGAAAAAAATTTTAAAAGAAATTAAGGTAGTACCTCCAAATAGGACAATAGTATGTATTCATGAATCAGGGCACAAACAACATATACAGCATGACGCTACTTTTGTAAAATGTGCTCAGGTGTATATATGCACAGATATATGCATAAAAAACAATCTGGAAAGATAATCCCCAAAACATTAATCTTGGTTAGTTCTGTGTTAATTTGTATTTTGATTCTTATTTTAAATTGTATTATTTACATTTATTTCCAATGAGCACGAATAATTTGTATATTTTAACAATTATTAAGTTCAGTTTAGTCAGTTCGGTTCAGTCGCTCAGTCATGTCCGACTCTTTGCGACCCCATGAATCGCAGCACGCCAGGCCTCCCTGTCCATCACCAACTCCCAGAGTTCACTCAGACTCACGTCCATCGAGTCCATGATGTCATCCAGCCATCTCATCCTCTGTCGTCCCCTTCTCCTCCCGCCCCCAATCCCTCCCAGCATCAGAGTCTTTTCCAATGAGTCAACTCTTCGCATGAGGTGGCCAAAGTACTGGAGCTTCAGTTTTAGCATCATTCCTTCCAAAGAAATCCCAGGGCTGATCCCCTTCAGAATGAACTGGTTGGATCTCCTTGCAGTCCAAGGGACTCTCAAGAGTCTTCTCCAACACC
>SJXQ01009270.1:0-23305 GCA_006408695.1 Aepyceros melampus | reverse complement strand
TTTAGCATCATTCCTTCCAAAGAAATCCCAGGGCTGATCCCCTTCAGAATGAACTGGTTGGATCTCCTTGCAGTCCAAGGGACTCTCAAGAGTCTTCTCCAACACCACAGTTCAAAAGCATCAATTCTTCAGCGTTCAGCCTTCTTCACAGTCCAACTCTCACATCCATACATGACCACAGGAAAAACCATAGCCTTGACTAGACAGACCTTAGTTGGCAAAGTAATGTCTCTGCTTTTGAATATACTATCTAGGTTGGTCATAACTTTTCTTCCAAGGAGTAAGCGTCTTTTAATTTCATGGCTATACTTAAAACATCTATCAAAATAAGTTCATATATACAAAGATAGTATCCCAAGAAATGTTACAAAATGTAAACATTATTTATCTCTAGATTGTGAGATTATGGATCACTTTTTACATTCTTCTTGCCATTTATCTGTATTTTCTAACATTACTATGTGTTATTCAGGTATTTAACATAATAAAAATTATTAAAATGTTAATTTACTCTGGGAACTCTGACAATAATATTTCAGATTCTTAACTCTATTACAACAGATTTAGAAGCTCCCTCTCCAATATTTGGGGCTTCCCTAGTAGCTCAGTTAGTAAAGAATCTGCCTGCAATGCAACTCCTGGGTTGGGAAGATTTGCTAGAAAAGGGATAGGGTACCAACTCCAGCATTCTTGAGCTTCTCTGGTGACTCAGCTGGTAAAGAAATACACCTGCAATGCAGGAGACCTGGGTTTGATCCCTGGGTTGGGAAGATCACCTGGAGAAGAAAACGGCTACCCACGCCAGTATTCTGGCCTGGAGAATTCCATGGACTGTATAGTCCATGGGGTCACAAAAAGTCTGACACAACTGAGTGAATTTCACCCTCCAATATTTTGTTGTGGTGGTGATGGTGGTGGCTTAGGGTTTATTTCTATAAAAAAAAAAAGAGAGAGAGAGAAAGGTGTATCTTGCATCAGATTTTTTTAATGTTTAAGTGAGATATTTTTCACAACCAGCTCAGGTATAAGGCTACTTTGCTGTCCTAATTGTGAAGTACACAAATTCAATTCCCTACTTCTAGAGACAAAACGCTGGTGCAGACAAGAACAAAAGCCTATGAATACCAAGGTAAAGGAAAGAATTGCTTCCTTCTTTGGGAAAGGTATGAAGAGGTGGGGCAATGTATTTACACACACTTTTTTCATTTAAAGCCTGGGACAAGACTTGAGTTAGAAAGGAAAGGATCATATAGTTATTCTCATCCGAATTTTGTCATGTGGAGGAAAGGATGAACAAATATAATATACTTTGGAAAACAAATGAGAGGTCAACACATAGTAAAGTCATTTAACATGACTTTCTGGGTCTAAGGGACTTCCCTGGTAGGCCAGGTGGCTAAGACTCTGTGCTCCCAATGCAGCGGGACCAGGTTCCATCCCTGGTCAGGGAACAATCCCTTCCAGAACATGCTACATGGAAGGACAGGAAAGCCTGGTGTGCTGCAGTCCATAGGGTTGCAAAGAGTTGGACACAACTGGATGACTGAACAACAACTGGGTCTAAACGCAGCTATTATATCTTATTAGGTCTATAACCTTAGTAATTTATTTAACTTCTGTGCCTCAGACAAATGGAGATAATAGTAGTAGCTACTTCTTAAGAGAATTAGACTCAATATTGTAAGCTAACAATAATGAGCTTTGTAAAGAGAAGAAATATAGTATCATATATATGAGCCCAAATTTGAGTTTAATTATCTGTGTGACCCAGGTCAAATTAATTAGACTCATTATGCTTCAACTTCTCATCAGTAAAATGGGACAAATAAAATATTCCCTTATGGAGTTATTATAAAAAACGAAATAATCTAAAGGAGTCTGTTACATCATAGACATAAATAAAACTGCAGGCCCAGATTCACTCTCTAGTATTCATGATCTGGCTTCATGCCTCAGAGCCTGATCATTGAAATCACCTGCCCTCTGGCTTTCAGTGAGGTTCAGACAGTGGGGAGTATCAGCAGAAGACCAGCAGGAAAGAGGAGAGTGATGTCAGCATACTCATTCCCTTGGTTCTCTTCTTATGAGGTTTTAGTCTGGATAGCTGCATCTCTCTCAAAAGAAAGTCACTGGCCTTAAAGCCATTTTCCCATGAACTCTCTCCATCTGGGTTCCAGTAACCACTCTCTCTCTTGTCTCTCAGGACTAGGGGTGGTGACAATGTCAACTTTCCCTGGTTTGGGAACTCTCTCTCCTGGTTCCATATGCCCTGTCACAGCTTTGTGAACAGTTCAGTTGCTCAGTCATGTTCAGCTCTTTGCGACCCCATGGACTGCAACATGCCAGGCTTCCTGTCCATAACCAACTCCCAGAGCTTGCTCAAACTCATGTCCATCAAGTCAGTGATGCCATCCAACCATCTCATCCTTTGTCATCCCCTTCTCCTACTGCCTTCAATTTTTCCCAGCATCAGGGTCTTTTCAAATGAGTCAGTTCATCGCATCAGGTGGCCAAAATATTGGAATTTCAGCTTATGCATCAGTCCTTCCAATGAACACTCAGGACTGATTTCCTTTAGGATTGACTGATTTGATCTCCTTACAGTCCAAGGGACTCTCAAAAGTCTTCTCCAACACTACAGTTCAAAAGCATCAATGCTTTTGCACTCAGTTTTCCTTATGGTCCAACACTCACATCCATACATGACTACTGGAAAAATCATTGCCTTGACTAGATGGACCTTTGTCAGCAAAATAATGTCTCTGCTTTTTAATATGCTGTCAAGGTTGATCACAGCTTTTCTTCCAAGGAGCAAGTGTCTTTTAATTTCATGGCTGCAGTTACCATCTGCAGTGATTTTGGAGCCCCTAAAAATAAAGTCTCTCACTATTTCCATTGTTTCCCTATCTATTTGCCATGAAGTGGTAGAACCAGTTGCCATGATCTTTGTTGAGTTTTAAGCCAGTATTTTCACTCTCCTCTTTCACTTTCATCAAGAGGCTCTTCAGTCCCTCTTCACTTTCTGCATAAGGGTGGTTTCATCTGCATATCCAAGGTTATTGATATTTCTCCCAGCAATCTTGATTCCAGCTTGGCTTCATCAAGCCAGGCATTTCACATGATATACTCTGCATATAAGTTAAATAAGCAGGGTGACAATATACAGCCTTGATGTACTCCTTTCCCAGTTTGGAACCAGTCAGTTGTTTCATGTCTGGTTCTAGCTGTTGCTTCTTGACCTGCATACAGATTTATCAGGAGGCAGGTAAGGTGGTCTGGTATTCCTGTCTCTTTAGAATTTTCCACAGTTTGTTGTGATCCACACAGTCAAAGGCTTTGGTGTAGTCAATAAAGCAGAAATAGATGTTTTTCTGGAACTCTCTTGCTTTTTTGATGATCCAATGAAAGTTGGCAATTTGTAAACAGCCCCTTTTTAAATAATGGAGACGGCAATGGCACCCCACTCCAGTACTCTTGCCTGGAAAATCCCCCACCTCAAATTATTATAATATGAATATTCCATTTATTTACTGTTGATATCCTGACAGATGCAGAGAGTATGCTGTGACAGAGAATAAATCCTTATCATTGTATTATTCAAAAAATATGAAGATTTTGTCTTAATAATGAGATATAGGCTTTTAAATGCTGGACTGGATAAAGCACAAGCTGGAATCAAGATGGCTGGGAGGAATATCAATAATTTCAGACACGCAGATGACACCTCCCTTATGGCAGAAAGCAAAGAAGAGCTGAAGAGCCTCTTGCTGAAAGTGAAAGAGGAGCGTGAAAAAGCTAGCTTAAAATTCAACATTCAGAAAACTAATATCGTGGCATCTGGTCCAATGCCTTCATGGCAAATAGATGGGAAAACAGTGACAGAGTTTATTTTTGGGGATTCTGCAAAAAATGCAGATGGTAACTGCAGCCATGAAATTAAAAGATGTTTGCTCCTTGGAAGAAAAGTTGTGACCAAGCTAGACAGCATATTAAAAAGCAGAGACATTACTTTGCCAACTAAGGTCCATCTAGTTAAAGCTATGATTTTTCCAGTAGTCATCTATGGATGTGAGAGTTGGACTGTAAAGAAAGCTGAGCACTGAAGAATTGATGCTTTTGAACTGTGGTGTTGGAGAAGACCCTTGAGAGTCCCTTGGACAGCAAAGAGATCCAACCAGTTCATCCTAAAGGAAATCAACCCTAAATATTCACTGGAAGGACTGATGCTGAGGCTGAAACTCCAATACTTTGGCCATCTGATGTAAAGAACTGACTCATTTGAAAAGATCCTGATGCTGGGAAACACTGAAGGTGGGAGAGAAGGGGATGACAGATGATGAGATGGTTGGATGGCATGACCGACTCAATGGACACGAGTTTGAGTAAACTCTGGGAGTTGGTGATGGACAGGGAGACCTCACATGCTGCAGTCCATAGGATCGCAGAGTCAAACACAACTGAGTGACTGAGCTGAGCTGACTGGCTTTTAAGAAGGCTTGAAAATCACTTTGTCAGTGCTCTTCCTTGATAAGGGGCTTCCCTGATAGCTCAAATGGTAAAGAATCTGCCTGTAATACAAGAGACCTGAGTTCAATTCCTGGGTTGGGAAGATCCCCTGGAGAAGGAAATGGCAACCAAACCCACTCCAGTATTCTTGCCTGGAGAATTCCATGGACAGAGGAGCCTAGCAGGCTACAGTCCATGGGGTTGCAAAGAGTAGTACACAACTGAGTGACTGTCTTTATAAGAAAAGCAAGCAAGAGATGCCCATGGATACCAAAAGAGAATCAGTTTAAGGGACAAAGGTGGAGGGTGGGGATAACCTGAAGCCTCTAGGTCAATTATCCCGTGGGCTGGAGGATTTCATGGGACCTCTTGCTGAAAATACCTACCACAGTAAAACATATTCACTACATGGAAGATTACTTCTAATACTTGGACCATATCTCATCAGAAATATCTGAGGACTCCAGCCTTATCAGTAAGCAGAGACATTTTAAGCTGCTTCATTGTATAAAAATAAAGAAGGGCAGTTGATTTTTTTCCTGCAATTCTATTCCCACTCGCAGGGAACTCTTTCGTTATTTTCACCCTTGTTGAAACACTAGAGAACAATGTTAAAGTGGCTTCCATGGCAAGGGACCCAAAAGGTTAGATATGCTCAGTGATACTTTCAAGATAAGCCTCTCCACCTTTGTCCTTGCCATGGTACCCAGAGAAGAGTGTGCTTCAGATCTTTGTTTTTAGTATGCTACTGAGTTAGTCAGTGCCTTAATAATTAGTAAACTCTAGTGTGCCAAATTATCTTTATATAAATAGGTTGTGTGGATTACACTTGCTTGTGGATGTGGAACATGAGCTCCTCAAAGACATATGCCTCTTATTCCAAGTAGCACTGCTAGGATTTAATAATTGCAATATTATGTGCAGGCAAGTAACCTTAATGCTGCATAAAAAGCCTCAAATCCTCTAAGGTTCCCAACCGAGGTAACTGTAACTGGCAACTTGCTTTTGTGCACAGGGAACAATTTGGTGATTTTCACTGATTGATGCATTTCCAGACTTCTCTAAAAGCCAGGAACTCATGTAAGGAGATGTCTGAATGAGGAAAAGTTGACAGAAGAGTGTGCATGCCAGGAAAAATGAATGACTACAAAGTATGCATGGGGAGCATCTGAAAAGGCAATATTAAATGGAAGTAAAAGATGAAGTCCTTTGACTTTTGTGCACATTAAATGAATATTAATTTGGTATACTTTTGGCAAATTGCCTCTTATAACAACTGCCATCTGGAATCATAAATGCAATCCTAAGCCTAAAGAAAGAATAACAAAGAATAGTACACTGCATGATTCAAAGCACAGAACCTACAGCTAATAGCATTCCCTTTTATGTATGACTTACAAGCAAGTACCATAATAAAAATCATAAAATTAAGGTACAGTTAAATGTACTTTTACAGAAAATATGTTATTTCTGGATACCTTTTTATCTTCCAAGATAACTAGAAACCTCCAAAATCAATAAGACAAATGCAAAATCTGTCTATCACTTCAACTTTCAATTCTGAGATATTTAAATGCCACTTTTACCTTCTATTTTCAGACAAAATTTTAATGGATTTTCGGGGGGGGGGGATGCGACTCCAAATGTTTTTACAAATATTTGTTGGATTTTGTAATCCAAATGCTTCACTGTGTCCCAAATCATACTATACCTGGAAATTGAACTATTCATGCTGCAAATTGAATTCCTCAAAGTGAATCCTTTATAAATAACGCACATTAACATAAAAAACTATCTAAATTAAATGAGGTCATTTCTATTGCTCAAAGGAAACTTGATTTGCAACTCCATCAACCCAATAAGACAGATCAGAATAAGCAAATGGCAAGATAAACCTCAATCCTATGAAAATTAAAATCTAGCTCTTTCTTAAAGGGGAACTGTACTGCACAACAACAGTTTACTAAATTTCAGAGGTTTAATGGGCTTTAGAAATCATACATATGAATATTTTCCCATGTTACACATCAAAGGACTGAGAAAAAAAAATACATGAAGAGAAGTGCATATGTATAATACCTATCCGACCCTCACAAAAAAAGAAAGAAAAAACAGAGAGTAAAAATACTAATGTAAAAAAAAAATCCAGTAAAGTATACTACCTCATGTGACAAATGGAATGAGAAGCAATGAGATACAGAATCTAGTAGATAAAGCAAATTTGCAACAAAGCAATCCCATGTTCATGATCACATCCACACATACACAGCAACATCAGTACCCTACCCGGTGGTGGTGGTACTTGAGCACGCAAAGTGCAGTGAAATAAATGTACAATGAGA
Organism: Aepyceros melampus; assembly: GCA_006408695.1. Taxonomy (NCBI): domain Eukaryota; kingdom Metazoa; phylum Chordata; class Mammalia; order Artiodactyla; family Bovidae; genus Aepyceros; species Aepyceros melampus. The sequence continues at coordinate 16,457 of SJXQ01009270.1, read as the reverse complement.
TGGTTACGGTAACAGGGAAAACTGAGTGAACATGGACACCCCACCTCAGCTAAAAATACATGTAACTATTGGGTAAAATATATGTTTTAAAAAATTAAATACTCAAGTATGAAAAAAGAAAGTAAAAATCCTAGTTGTAAAAAAAGAAGTATGTACAACTTCAAAAAAAACAAGAGCAATTAATCCTTGAGCAGAAGTTTAGGAAGTCCAGGGTGTTAGCTGACTAATTATAGGTCCTAGATTTTAGGGCTGTAACACCTATTGAGGGACATGAAGACAGAAACACTGTAGCAATGTCCTTTGAGTCAAAGATGGACTAGAAAGCCTCCACCCATCAGCAATGGGGAGAAAATTCAAATTTTGATTAACCATGGTTCAGAGTGGGGCAAAGATCTCTCATAAGAAACCAAAGTTGCCACATATGTGCCATGCAAGTGTCAGATCTGAATTTAAAATACACACATAGTAGGGGAAACCTTGAAGAATGAAATTAACATGATGAAGTTTTTAAAACAGAGAAACTCCTGGGCTCTGGCAGAAGCATGTATAAAATCACTTTTGATATAACACTTCTACAATCAGGGACACATGGAAACTCAATGCTTCTCATCTCCTACTCCTCCAAGTAAACTAAAGATGAGCTTCTAATAAAAGAATTAAAACCACATGAAGAAATAATCTATTAGGAGAAGTACATCAGTCAAAACACACAGAAAGATTAGTACCTCTAAGAACTTGAAACAGAGCAATCTGAGATAAACCATAAAATAAGTATATTTAAAATGACTGAAGAAATAAATGAGGGAATAAAAACCACAAGGAGTCAATAGGACATCAGCAAAATAACTTGTCATTTAAAAAAATAACCCAATAGAATTCTTCACATAAAAATAAACAAAAAGAGTTGCCCTAAAAACTCCAGGAGCAAGTCAAACACCAAATGAGAAAGACATAAGTAAAGAAACATTTGTAGTATGAAAGTTAGATCTGAAAAAATTATCCAAAATACAACACACAGAAATGGAAAGATATAAATTTTGAAAGGGAGTTTGAGAGATGAAAAGGACAGGGAAGGATTGGGGGCAGGAGGAGAAGGGGATGACAGAGGATGAGATGGTTGGAAGGCGTCACCAACTCGATGGACATGTAACCTACTAGGCTTCTCCGTCATGGGATTCTCCAGGCAAGAATACTGGAGTGGATTGCCATTTCCTTCTCCAGGGGATCTTCCCGACCCAGGAATAGAACCCAGGTCTCCCGCACTGGAGGCAGATGCTTTAACCTCTGAACCACCAGGGAGATGCTGGTGTTTCTAGAATATGTTTCTAGAATACTTAATATACTGAAAGTTATATCATAGATGGGAATATTGAACACCATGAAGTTATATCACCTTTCCAAATTAATCTATAAAATTAATGCTATCTCAATTTAAAATCATCAATAGAATTTCTTCTGGAACTTGAGAAGCTGACTTGACAGTTTGTAAGAGATAGCTAAGATACAATTTTGAGAAAGAACAAGAAGTAAATACAAAGCTATTGTAATACATCATGATTATTATAATGATTCATAAGTCAATGTGACATTGACCCTGGGAGGACAAATAAACTAATGGGACTAAAAAAAGAGAATAGTAGACTCACGTACGTATGTAAATATGGTTTATGATAAAGAAGGCATCACAAACCAGTGGAAAAATGATGAGCTACTTACTAAACCAAGACTAGTGGTTACACATATAAAAGATATAAAACCTGAGCCCTAGCATACATCATGAATACAATTATAGCAGAATAATTGTAACATTACAGCAAATAAAAATTTCTTTAAAAAGATAAACAAAAATTCATATTGATAACATACAAAAAGATAATACAAGCATTTGATAGAAAGGTAAATGCTTATAGATCTCAGGTAGAGGTAAACTAATATTAATATATATATAGAGATAGATATATAGAACACTATCTAATAAAATTAAAGACATGTATACATGATGACCCAGCTACTCCATTTCTAGAAAAATATCCTAGAGAAACTATTTCTGAGCATGCATAGAAATGCTCATTGTAGAAGTTTTGGGGAAAACAAAGGTTTGGAAACAATCAAAATGTCCACTAGTAAGGATCTACATCAGTTCAGTTCAGTCCAGTCACACAGTCGTGTCTGACTCTTTGCGACCCCATGAATCACAGTACGCCAGGCCTCCCTGTCCATCACCAACTCCCGGAGTTCACTCAGACTCACGTCCATTGAGTCTGTGATGCCATCCAGCCATCTCATCCTCGGTCGTCCCTTTCTCCTCCTGCCCCCAATCCCTCCCAGCATTAGGGTCTTTTCCAATGAGTCAACTCTTCGCATGAGGTGGCCAAAGTACTGGAGCTTCAGTTTTAGCATCATTCCTTCCAAAGAAATCCCAGGGTTGATCTCCTTCAGAATGGACTGGTTGGATCTCCTTGCAGTCCAAGGGACTCTCAAGAGTCTTCTCCAACACCACAGTTCAAAAGCATCAATTCTTCGGCGCTCAGCCTTCTTCACAGTCCAACTCTCACATCCATACATGACCACAGGAAAAACATAGCCTTGACTAGACGGACCTTAGTCGGCAAAGTAATGTCTCTGCTTTTGAATATACTATCTAGGTTGGTCATAACTTTTCTTCCAAGGAGTAAGCGCCTTTTAATTTCATGGCTGCAGTCACCATCTGCAGTGATTTTGGAGCCCCCAAAAATAAAGTCTGACACTGTTTCTACTGTTTCCCCATCTATTTCCCATGAAGTGATGGGGCCAGATGCCATGATCTTCGTTTTCTGAATGTTGAGCTTTAAGCCAATGTTTTCACTCTCCTCTCTCACTTTCAACAAGAGGCTTTTTAGCTCCTCCTCACTTTCTGCCATAAGGGTGGTGTCATCTGCATATCTGAGGTTATTGATATTTCTCCCAGCAATCTTGATTCCAGCTTGTGTTTCTTCCAGTCCAGCGTTTCTCATGATGTACTCTGCATAGAAGTTAAATAAGCAGGGTGACAATATACAGCCTTGACGTACTCCTTTTCCTATTTGGAACTAGTCTGTTGTTCCATGTCCAGTTCTAACTGTTGCTTCCTGACCTGCGCACAGATTTCTCAAGAGGCAGGTCAGGTGGTCTGGTATTCCCATCTCTTTCAGAATTTTCCACAGTTTACTGTGATCCACACAGTCAAAGGCTTTGGCATAGTCAATAAAGCAGAAATAGATGTTTTTCTGTATCAGTCCATTTCCAAGTCACTGGAATTGCCAATAAAGCACAACTAAAAACATTTGATTGGAACAAGACATAAAATGTGGCAGGTTATAAGTATTTTAAACTCACTTATGCACAAAGTCATACAACAGTGCATTCAAATATAGCACTGGTAATAGAGGAGGAAAATGCCAATTGAAGAGTTGTTTATGTAGGTGTTGTTTATGGCACAATGTCCAATATATGCATAATTATTCTTCTGAATCCCAACACATTGATAGGTATATATCCATATACATATTCAAATACCTATCAATGTGCTGGGATTCAGAAGAATAATTATGTAACACTATCAAGAACCAAGACTACCACCATACATTTTCCTATGTCAGATCTAAGAATAGAGATTCAGCAAATGATATTATAAAAATCTTAAGCCAAAACATTCAGCTACTAAGCTTCCAAATCCTATAGATATGTAGATGAATTCTCTGCAGGATCCCAAATATTCAGGTTGACATGTACAGGCCTTGAATTAGCCAGGTGGCTAAATTTGTACTACTCTGTTTTATAATTGTTTTTAATCTTTATTATGTGTTTGCTTTCCCAATCAAAGGGAAAAAGTCTCAATGTGAAGTTCTTTTCTGGTAAATGAAGAACCAACTATATATTAGTAGGCACTACCAGGAATTCAGTGTTTGATTTAACCATATTACTTCATTCATTTATTCAATGAGAACTTACTGAATGCTAGGTGGCACAGTGGTAAAAATAATCTGCCTACCAATGCAGAAGACGCAGGAGACATGGGTCCGAACCCTGGGTGGTGGAATATCCCCTGGAGGAGGAACTGGCAATGCACTCCAGCATTCCTGCCTGGAAAATTCCATGGACAGAGGGGCCTGGCAGGCTAAAGTCCATGGGGTAGCAAAGAGTTGGACACAACTGAGCACAATGCATGCACGTGATCGACTACTATACTAAGCACTGCTTCCTTTCTGTTGCACTGTTTCAGGAAACCTTCACGCCTGTCACTGGGTCTAATTTCATGCCATATTACTCTCATGGTCTATCAGAGGAAGAAGAAACTGTCCACATTTTATAGATCCTCTAAGGCCAGGGTACTAAATACCAAATGACACAGCATGAGATCTTGGATAATACCATAGTAGGAGAAATTTACCACAACAATTGACAGTCACAAAATAAATATCAACTTACCCATATATATAAACACACACACACACAAATAGTCTAAATTCTGACAACACAGGACCTTTTCCCAATGCCTGCACTATTGCTCTCATCAGGATTAGAAATGCTCTATTTGTAAAATAATCTTGGTCCACTCAGAGAATAAGTGGTACCTAGAATGGAACCAGTTAGTAAAAACTGGATCCAGTTCTTAAAATAGGGAAATAAACATAAAATCACATTCTTCCTAGGGAAAGCTGCAGAAGCTTTATGCCGATCGCTTCTAGGGAGGTTAAGTGTTTTGATTCAAGTAAAAAGACTGTGGATTTCCTGAGGTGATTACTTAACATAGCAAGCAATGCAATCTGCTATGATTTCAAAGTAAGTATATCTTCAATTTATGTATCTCAATAAACAGGAATACGGCAATAATCCAACTGTTAACATTCAGTTCACTCACTGATTCATGTTCGATTCTTTGTGACTCCATGAACTGCAGCATGCCAGGCTTCCCTGTCCATCATCAACTCCTGGAACTTACTCAAACTCTTTTCCATTGAGTCAGTAATGCTATCCAATCATCTCATCCTCTGTCACCCCCTTGTCCTTCCACTTTCAATCATTCCCAGCATCAGGGTCTTTCAAATGAGTCACTTCTTTGCAACAGATGGCCAACCTATTGGAGTTTCAGCTTCAGCATCAGTCCTTCCAATGAATATTCAGGAATGACTTCCTTTGGAACGGACTGGTTGTATCTCTTTACAGTCAAAGGGACTCTCAAGGGTCTTCTCCAACACCACAGTTCAAAAGCATCAATACTTCAGTGCTCAGCTTTCTTTATAGTCCTACTTTCACATCCATACATGACCACTGGAAAAACCGTATCTTTGACTAGACGGACATTTTTTGGCAAAGTAATGTCTCTGCTTTTTAATATGCTGTCAAGGTTAATCATAGCTTTTCTTCCATGGAGCAAGCGTCTTTTAATTTCATGGCTGCAGTCACCATCTGCAGTGATTTTGGAGCCCCCAAAAATAAAGTCTGACACTATTTCCACTGTTTCCCCATTTATTTGCAATGAAGTGATGAGACCAGATGCCATGATCTTAGTTTTCTGAATGTTGAGTTTTAAGCCAACTTTTTCACTCTCCTCTTTCACTTTCAAGAGGCTCTTTAGTTCTTCACTTTCTGCCATAAAGGTGTGTCATCTGCATATCTGAGTTTATGATACTTCTCCAAGCAATCTTGCTTTCAGCTTGTGCTTCATCCACCGTGGCATTTCACATGACGTTCTCTGCATATAAGTTAAATAAGCAGGGTGACAATATATAGCCTTGATATACTCCTTTTCTGATTTGGAAACAGTCTGTTGTTACAGGTCCAGTTCTAACTGCTGCTTCTTGACCTGCATACAGATTTCTCAAGAGGCAGGTCAGGTGGTCTGGTAGTCCCATCTGTTTAAGAATTTTCCACAGTTTGTGGTGATCCACACAGTCAAAGACTTTGGCATAGTCATTGAAGCAGAAGTAGATGTTTTTCTGGAACTCTCTTGCTTTTTTGATGATCCAGTGGATGTTGGCAATTTGATCTCTGGTTCCTTGCCTTTCTGAAATCCAGCTTGAACAATCTGGAATTTCACAGTTCACGTACTGTTGAAGCCTAGCTTGAATAATTTTGAGCATTACCTTGCTAGTGTGAAAGATGAGTACAATTGTGTGGTAGTTTGAATATTCTGTGGCATTGAATTTCTTTTGGATTGGAATGAAAATTGACCTTTTCCAGTCCCATGCCACTGCTGAGTTTTCCAAATGTGCTGGCATATTGAGTGCAGCACTTTCACAGCATTATCCTTTAGGATTTGAAATAGCTCAACTGGAATTCCATTGCCTCCATTACTTTTGCTTCTAGTGATCCTTCCTAAGGCCCACTTGATTTCGCATTCCAGGATGTCTGCCTTTAGGTGAGTGATCACACCATCATGGTGATCTGGGTCATGAAGATCTTTTTTGTATCATTCTTCTGTGTATTTTTGCCACCTCTTCTTAATATCTACTGCTTTTGTTAGGCCCATACCATTTCTGTCCTTTATTGTGCCCATCTTTGCATGAAATGTTCCCTTGGTATCTCTAATTTTCTTGAAGAGATCTCTAGTCTTTCCCATTCTGTTTTCCTCTATTTCTTTGCAATGATGATTAAGGAAGGCTTTCTTATCTGTCCTTGCTATTCTTTGGAACTCTGCATTCAAATGGTATGTCTTTCCTTTTCTCCTTTGTGTTAAGCTTCTTTTCTTTTCTCAGCTTTTGTAAGGCCTCCTCAGACAAACATTTTGCTTTTTTATATTTCTCTTTCTTGGGGATGGTCTTGATCACTGCCTCCTGCTCAATGTCACAAACCTCCCTCCATAGTTATTCAGGCACTCTGTCTACCAAATCCCATCCCTTGAATCTATTTCTCACTTCCACTGTATAATCATTAGGTATTTTATTTAGGTCATACCTGAATGGTCTAGTGGTTTTCCCTACTTTCTTCAATTTAAATCTGAATTTTGCAGTAAGGAGTTCATGTTGTAAGCCACAGTCTGCTCCCAGTCTTGTTTTTGCTGACTGTATAGAGCTTCTCCATGTCTGGCTGCAAAGAATATAATCAATCTGATTTTGGTATTGACCATCTGGTGATGTCCATGTGTAGAGTCTTCTCTTGTGTTGTGTTGCTATGACTAGTGCATTCTCTTGGCAAAACTCTGTTAGCCTTTGGCCTGCTTTGTTTGTACTCCAAGGCCAAATGTCTACATATCTAGTGTTACTATTTCCTGTCATTACACAACTGTAATAGCCCTATTTTCTGATACAGGAATATAGCAGTTACAGGTCTGATGTCCATGTCTCAGCCTTCTAGAGCTCTATCCTACTAGGTTTGATGATCAATGTTTGCAACTTTAGAACACAATAGGAACTTCATCCTAGTGCATTGTGCATCATTATCTGGAAAACTACCTGGCGGTAGTTCTCCTTCCTGCCCACATACAAGGAGGAGTATCTGATGTCAGGTTTACTCACCCTAATACTCCCATTACCCTGTACAAAGGACGGACATGAGTAAATTACTGCTAAAACTTTGGACCTGCTTGATTTGCATTTCCATAACATGTTAAGGAATTAAAACAAACAATATAACTTAACTTTACTTTTAAAATTCCCCTGTGAGGTAAACTCAGTAATCCCTGCTATCCCGCACAACCCAAGAGACTAAGCACTCCCATAAGACTGTGATTTTTTAGGGCCAACCTTGGCGTTTTGACAGTGCTGAGAATTTCATTTGGCTCAGAACCACAGAGACCCTCCAGAAACAGAAGTTTTAAAAAAAATCCTCCTACATTCTATCAAGAGGAAGAATATTATTTTAGAACAGTCTTTTTAGCATGGGAGTTTCTTTCATCAAGAATAATCCGGGGCAAATTTATGTCCTATTATTTATCAGACAGCTTTTAATATCCTTGTTATTCATAGACAGAAATAAGAAATATAATGAAGTTGTGATTTCACTTTCCTATCCCTGGTATTAACAAAGGAGCTAAGAAACCTCTAAGATGAAAATGACTGAATGAAAAGCAGACCTTCACTTTCTTCAGTTCTGTTTAGTTTCACAGCTCTGTCAGCAAGAGGCACAAAACAGGACTACCTCCAAAACTTGTGTCTCCAGGATTAACCATGCCCAAGAGAAATACAGAGACCCTGAAACACTAAGTGGAAGAAAAAGATCATAGAAAAACACCAGTCAAAAAAGACATGAAAAAATCAGAAGTCTCAGGTTTTTGCAAACTCCTCTAGGAGGTCTCACCTTACCACATGAACTCTATATTAATGCCATTTACTCTCAACACATTGTTATCAGTGGATACAATGTGGACCAACACTCATTTACACAGATGCTGACTAATACATTTCAAAGAAAATTAACTACTATTCATCTAGTATTTATTGAGTCTCTACTGTGTTCCAGGTATTGTTCTAGGTGCTGGGAATACAGCATGGAACAAAACAAACAAAAATCATGCCATGTAGAACTGACATTCTGGGTGAGAGAAACAATCAAAATCAAACATAATACAGGATTTAGAGATTAAAGTATATTAAACTTTGAGGACTTTCACAGCAAAGAAGAACAGAAAAATCAGGAGGAAGGTGGTAGAACACAGGGGACTAGATTTAAGAGATTGGTTTCTTTTAAGATGGGAGAAAGCGCACATTGGTATGCTAAAGGGAATAACCACAGAGAAAGAAAAATTGATCATGAGGAGAACAGCTAACATAACGTTCTTGACAAGGTGAAAAGGGTTATGATCTAGCGCAAAATTGGAAAGATTGGTTTTCTTAGGAGCACAGGGAATTCATCTATTCTAACTAGCAGGAAGGCAAAGGAAATGAATACAGATGCTGGTAAGTGAAAAGATGTGGTGATAGGAAACAACAGAATCTACTCTTGGGCCAAGACCACACTTTATGTTCTTTCCCTAAGCATTTACATCCATGTTCCACTATTAGGTCAAATGGCACTAGCATGAAACCAGATATTTAGATAAATGCAATGAAATAACAAGTCCAAAAATAAATTCATACATATATGGTCAATTAATTTTCAACAACGGCACCAAAACTATACAGGATAGGATATTCTCTACAATAAATAGTATTAGCGAAAATGGATGTTCACTTGCAAATGAATGAAACTGGTATCATATACCATACACAAAATCAACTCAAAGTGATTGAAGATATGAAGGTTAAGACCTGAAACCATAAAGCTCCTAGAAGAAAATACAAGGGATAAGTTCCTTGACACTTGTCTTAGCAATGATTTTGTATATTTGATATCAAAAGCTAACCAAAAAAGACAAAAAATAAACAAGTGCAACTATATCAAACCTAAAACGCATTTGCTTAAAGGTAATCATCAACAGAATAAAAAGGAAACCTACAGAATGTAAAAGATATTTGCAAACCACATATCTGATAAGGAGTCTATATATATATATATATTATATAAAGTGTTAAATATATATAAAGTGTTAATATCCAAAATATATTGGGAACTCATACAACTCATTAACAAAACCAAATAAAAAATGGGCAAATGATCTGAATAGACATATCTCCAAGGAAGACATATAAATGGTCAATAAGTATATGAAAAGATGCCCAACATCACTAATCACCAGGGAAATGAAAATCCAAACCACAATGAAATATCACCTCACATCTGTAAAGATACCTATTATCAAAAAGACAAGAGATAACAAGTGTTGGAGAGAATGTGGGAAAAGGGAACATTGTGCACTGCTGGTGGGCATGTAAATCCATATAGTCATGATGAAAACCTCTATGGAGGTTCCTTAAGAAATTTTAAATTGAACTACCATATGATCCAAGGATCCCACTTTTGAGTATATATCTGAAGGAAACGAAACCACTAGATCATAGAGATATCTGAAACTCCATGTTTTTTGTAGTAAATCCACGATAACCAAAATATAGAAACAAACTGCTTACTTATGGATCAAAGGATAAAAATATGTATTTTTGTATATAACACAATGGAATATTACTCACCTTTAAAAATAATCTTGTCATTTGTGAAATCCTATATAAACCTGGGGAGTTTACATAAGCCAGACAGAGAAAGACAAATACTGCATTATTCCAATCTATATGTAGAATCAAAAAAAAAAAAAAAACTAAACTCACAGAAACAGAGAGAATGGTGGTTGTCAGGAGCTGACAGGCAGAGGAAATGTGGACAGCATGGTAAAAGGATGCAAACTTTTAGTTGTAAGATGAATAACTTTTGAAATCTAGTGTATACCATGTTAATTACAGTTGATAATACTATATCATAAACTGAAATTTACTAAGGGTATATCTTTCACCATTCTCACACAAAAAAGAATGTGTTCATGAACTATGGAAGATGGGAATCCTTTCAAAATGTATACAGATATCAAATCATCACACTATACACACACACACATATACATATATATAACAATTTTGCTAACAATAAACTTGTAAAAAATACTTATTGTCAAAAATGTATATATACTGACCCACAAGTAGCCATCACTGGTGAAATGGAAAGAGAATCAGACTTGGAATTAATAACAATGTATTTGAGTCCCAGCTCCACAATTTAATGGCACTCCACTCCAGTACTCTTGCCTGGAAAATCTCATGGATAGGGGAGCCTGGTAGGCTGCAGTCCATGGGGTCGCAAACAGTCGGACACGACTGAGTGACTTTACTTTCACTTTTCACTTTCATGCATTGGAGAAGGAAATGGCACCCACTCCAGTGTTCTTGCCTGGAGAATCCCAGGGACGGGGGAGCCTGGTGGGCTGCCGTCTATGGGGTCGCACAGAGTCGGACACGACTGAAGTGACTTAGCAGCAGGCAAATTACCTCATTGCTTGCATCTTCTGCTTTCTCAACTATAAAACAGGATAGCTAAGACAATTACTGGGAAATTATGTGCAAGTCCTTTATGACTGAAGGTAAATAAATGATTTTGAAAATAACTTCAGCAGCAAACATTATGGTCAACTGAAATGCCATGCAGAAGCCCAATATGTAAGAGGATTAAAGCGGAGATAATTTGGTTAGTATGGAAGTAGGTGGCCTGAACTGTTGCCCACTCACCCCTCCTGCACTCTGAGAGCATTTGAGAGGGGTTTTCAAAACCCTCTCCAGCTCTGAAGAACAGAGTCTGAAAACCACTGAAACCTACACATAGAACATATAATTGTTGATCCCCTCTTCATTTGTTATACTTACATACTTTTTCTGCACGGTATGACTTGACTATCCTACGGATAAAGGCATCTCTGAAGTTCATTTCCAAGCATAGAGTCAAGCTATGTCTAAAGAGAAGTGCTTAATCCAAACTCAGTCGCCCCACTGTTGAATTTGTTTTCTCTCCTTGATTATTAGTCTGGTTTACCGTAAGAGCCAACTGCTGCCCATGCTTTTTGGGAAATAGGTAGGGAAAAGAACTTATCAATATATATTTCCCTGTCTACTAGAATCCAGTGACTAGCTGGCTATCTATTTCCTAATCTAAACTTTTGTTGGATTCTATTGAAAATGGCCACAGAATTAGATTTCAACTGATACTATTGTGGTAAATGTTCTGTCAAGCTATTTCTCTATAATGCATAACTACTCTTGCCATATCTTAATGAATTTTTTCTTCATTCTCTGGTTAAAGAGGCTGTGACCCTTTCTCCAGAAATAAATTAGCTAATTTTGGACCAGTCAAACCATGGGATAATTTCCATAGCTATTTCCATTGCCATTATTAACTAACATTTTGTAGATCCACAGTATAAGAGTAGTAATCCAGTGCCTGGGTCCTGGAGCTACAGTTCTAGGATTCAAACTAGTTCTGCCACTTTATCTGTGTAACTTTGGAAGAATTAGTTAACCAATCTGCATCTCAGTCTCTTTATGAAGTCTGGTGATGATTATGATAATTATGATAACTGTAATTGGACCTTGTCATATGCCAGGTATGTTTTTAATCATTTTAATTGAAAATGGTACTTATCCCACAAAGTTGTGGGTAGGATTGAATAAAACAATACTATTAGAAGTCATAGACTAATACTTGCATATAAGTTCTTAATAAATATCATATATGATTATTTTATTAATTCAAGCAATGTTTACTATGTATTTCTTGAGAAAACATGCCTTAAAATCAGAGTTAACACTCTTAATAAATTTGTTTAGGAGACCAACATGTACACAAAAGTCATATCTTTTTATCCCAGCTTTATTGAAACATAAACTAAAATAAAATTATGTAATTATAAGGTATGCAACATTATGATGCAGTACACATAAATATTGTGTATGGTCACCACAATAAGGTTAGTTAATACATCCATCAGTTTATACACTTACCATTTACATTTTTCTGTGGTGAGAATGTTTAAGATCTACTCTGAGTAACTCTCAAGTATATAACACAGTACTATTAACTATAATCTAGTACCACCATGCTGTACATTAGAGTCCCCAGAAGTTATTCATGTTATAAATGAAGTTTGTACCTTTTAACCAACATCTCCCCATCTCCCAGACCCAGTGGCAAACGTCATCCCACTCTCTGTTTCTCTAGCTCTGGCCTTTTTAGCATAATGTCCTCAAGGTCCATACATGTAGTTGCAAATAGGAGGATTTCTTGCTTTCAAGGCTGAATGGTATTCCACTCTGTGTGACACACATGCATACCAAGTTTTCTTTATGTATTCATCTGTCAGTGGGTACACATTTTTTCCATGTCCTGATACAATAATGCTACAATGAATCTAAGTGCAGCAATCTCCAAAAATAGTAATTTCATCTTCTTCAGATGCACACAATTTTTCTTTGGTATCCATGAGGTATTGATCCCAGGATCTCCTGTGGATACCAAAACCTGAAGTGCTCAAATCTCTTAAATAAAATGATGCAGTTGCACATAACCTACACACATCTGCTCATATGCTTTAAATCATCCCTAGATAACTTATAATACCTAAAACAATATGAATGCTGTGTAAGTAGTTGTAAATACAATATAAAGGTAATGTAATCAGTTGCCAGCACATGGCAAATGCAAGTTTGGCTTTCTAGAATATATTGAAAAAATTTTTTAAATTATTTTCCACCTATGGCTGTGGAACCATAGACAGGCGACTGTATTCAAAAAGTAGGATTCTGAGATTGCTTGATAGTTCTATTTTTAATTTTTTAGGGCTTTCCATGTTTATTTCCATAGTGGCTGTACCAATTTATATTTTTACCAGTAGTACACTGTAAGATTCCATTTTCTCCACATCAGTATTTTTGCATCTAGTCTCGTTGTTAATAGTCATTCTAAGAGGTGTGAGGTGGTTTTGACTTTAATTTGCTGGTGATTAGTGATGTTGACCAGGCTTCCTGGGTGGCTCAGCTGGTAAAGAATCTGCCTGCAAGGCAGGAGACCCTGGTTCAATTCCTGGGTGGGGAAGATCCCCTGAAGAAGGGATAGGCCACCCACGCCAGTATTCTTGGACTTCCCTGGTGGCTAAGATGGTAAAGAATCCACCCACAATGTGAGAGACCTGGGTTTGATCCCTGGGTTGAGAAGATCCCCTGGAGAAGGGCATGGCAACCCACTCCAGGCTTCTTGCCTGGAGAATCCTCATGAACAGAGAAGCCTGGTGGGCTACAGTCCATAGAGTCACAGAGAGTCAGATACAACTGAGTGACTAAGCACAGCACATTGATGTTGACCAATATTTTACATACCTGATAACTGTTTTGTATGCCATCTTTGGGGAAAAAATCTATTCAATTCCATTCCCCATTATTTAAGAGGATTATTGGTATTTTGCTATTGAATTATATAAGTCCCTTAAATATTTTGTATAACCACTTATTATATACATGGTTTGCAAATATTTTCTCCTATTCCATAGGTTGCCTTTTCATTTTCTCAATTATTTATTTGCCTTGCCAAACCTTTTGAGCATGATCTAGTCCCACTTATTTTTGCTTTCATAGATTATGTTCTTGGTTTAATATCTAAAAAACCATGTCAAGACCAAAGTTAAGAAGCATTATACCTATGTTTTCTAGGATTTTTATGATTTTAGGTCTTAACCTAAGCCCATTTTGAGTTTACTTTTATAAGTGGTGTGAGATAGGGATTTAATTCAATTCTTCTGTAAGTGAATACCAGTTTTCTCACAACTATTAAATGAAGAGAGTTTATCCACTGAATATTTCTGGCTTGTCAATTACTAGTGGTGGTTTAGCTGCTAAGTTATGTCTGACTCTTGCGACCCCACAGACTATAGCCTGCCAGGCTCCTCTGTCCATGGGATTTCCCAGACAAGAATACTGGAGCAGGTTACCATTTCCTGCTCCAGGGGAACTTCTTGACCCGGGGATCAAATGAAGGTCTCCTGCTTTGCACACTGTCTCCTGCTTTGCAGGCACATTCTTTACCAACTGAGGCACCAGGGAAGCTCTTTCTCAATTATTAATTGACTGTATATACATGTGTTTATTTTGAGGGCTCTCAGTTCTATTCCATTGGTCTATGCATGTATGCAAAGTCATATCTGATTCCTTATGACCCCATAGACTATAGCCAGGCATCTCTGTCCAAAGAATTTTATAGGCAATAATACTAGAGGGTTACTATTTACTACTCCAGGGATCTTCTTGGTCCCAGGGATCAAACCTGCATCTCTAGTATCTCCTGCATTGGCAGGCAGATTCTTCACCATTGAACCACCTGGGAAGCTCCTCTATTGGTTTATGCATGCATGCTAGTTGCTTCAGTCATGTACGACTCTTTAGGACCCTATGAACTATAGCCCACCAGGCTCCTGTGTCCAAGAATTCTCCAGGCAAGAATAGTAAAGTGGGTTGTCAGGTTCTTCTCTAGGGTACATTCCCAACCCAGGGATCAAAGCCATGTCTCACTGTGTCTCCTGCATCATAGGCAGGTTTTTTTTTTTACCACTACTGCCACACTTACAGGTCTCCCTTTATGCCAGTGCCATACTGTTTTGATCCAAATAGTTTTGCAATGTACTTGAAAATCAGGACATATGCTGCCTCAAGCTTTGTCATTCTTTCTGAGAACTGCTTTGTCTATTCCAGGCCTTTTGTGGTTCCAAAAAAATTTTAGAATTGTTTTCTATTCCTATGAAAAATGCTATTTGAATTTTGATAGGAATTGCAGTGACTCTATAGATGGCTTTGTGTAGTATAAATATTTTAACAATAATAATTTTTCTGATCCATAATCTCAGGTATCTTTCCATTTATTTGTATCTTCTTCAATTATTTGCATCAATGTTTTACAGTTTCAGTGTATGGTCTTTAACTACTTTCATTAAATTCACTCAAGTATTTTATTGTTTCTGATGCTATTCTAAATAGAAATGTTTTCTTTTTTAGATACTTAATAGTGTATAGAAATAATTGATTTTGTCTGTTGATTTTGTGTCTTGTAACTTTACTAAGTATACTCATGTATTATAATAGTTTTTGATAAGAGTCTCTATGATTATCTATACACAAGTTCAGAGTGCCTAATGAACTATGGATGGAGGTTCGTGACATTATACAGGAGACAGGAATCAAGACCCTCCGCAAGAAGAATAAATGCAAAAAAGCAAAATGGCTGTCTGAGGAGGCCTTACAAATAGCTGTGAAAAGAAGAGAAGCGAAAAGCGAAGGAGAAAATGAAAGATATACCCATTTGAATGCAGAATTCCAAAGAATAGCAAGGAGAGATAAAAAAAAAGCCTTCCTCGGCAATCAATTCAAAGAAATAGAGGAAAACAATAGAATGGGAAAGACTAGAGATCTACTCAAGAAAATTAGAGATACCAAGGGAACATTTCATGTAATATGGGCACAATAAAGGACAGAAATGGTATGGACCTAACAGAAGCAGAAGGTATTAAGAAGAGGTGGCAAGAATACACAGAAGAATTATGCAAAAAAGATCTTTGTGACCCAGATAATCACAAAGGTGTGATCGCTCACACTCACCTAGAGTCGGACACCCTGGAATGTGAAGTCAGGTGGGCCTTAGGAAGCATCACTACGAACAAAGCTAGTGGAGGTGATGGAATTTCAGTGGAGCTATTTCAAATCCTGAAAGATGATGCTGTGAAAGTGCTGCACTCAATATGCCAGCAAATTTGGAAAACACAGCAGTGGCCACAGGACTGGAAAAGGTCAGTTTTCATTCCAATCCCAAAGAATGGCAACTGCAAAGAATGCTGAAACAACCGTACAACTGTACTCATCTCAGATGCTAGTAAACTAATGCTCAAAATTCTCCAAGCCAGGCTTCAACAGTACATGAAGCACGAACTTCCAGTGTTCAAGCTGGTTTTAAAAAAGGCAGAGTAACCAGAGATCAAATTACCAACATCCGCTGGATCATGTAAAAAGCAAGAGTCCAGAAAAACATCTATTTCTCTTTTACTGACC
>SJXQ01009269.1:63743-82256 GCA_006408695.1 Aepyceros melampus | reverse complement strand
TCTTCTGCTTCTGTTAGGTCCATACTATTTCTGTCCTTTATCGAGCCCATCTTTGCATGAAATGTTCCCTTGGTATCTCTAATTTTCTTGAAGAGATCTCTAGTCTTTCCCCTTCTGTTGTTTTCCTCTATTTCTTTGCACTGATCGCTGACGAAGGCTTTCTTATCTCTTCTTGCTATTCTTTGGAACTCTGCATTCGGATGCTTATATCTTTCCTCTTCTCCTTTGCTTTTCGCCTCTCTTCTTTTCACAGCTATTTGTAAGGCCTCCCCTGACAGCCATTTTGCTTTTTTGCATTTCTTTTCCATGGGGATGGTCTTGATCCCTGTCTCCTGTACAATGTCATGAACCTCAGCCCATAGTTCATCAGGCACTCTATCTATGAGATCTAGGCCCTTAAATCTATTTCTCACTTCCACTGTATAATCATAAGGGATTTGATTGAGGTCATACCTGAATGGTTTAGTGGTTTTCCCTACTTTCTTCAATTTGAGTCTGAATTTGGTAATAAGGAGTTCATGATCTGAGCCACAGTCAGCTCCTGGTCTTGTTTTTGTTGACTGTATAGAGCTTCTCCATCTTTGGCTGCAAGAATATAATCAATTCATTTATCTGTACAACATCTTTGAGGTACTCCAGCTTACAGTACAAAGGCCGTAACATTCACTTAAGAAATTTGGCAAGTTTACATTGTAATTGTTGTAATTCAACATCAGCCATGATCAAACTGAAGTTTGATGTTCAGGTATTGTCCTAGTCCATTCCAGGTTCTATAACAAAATACCATAGATGGGGTGTTTATAAACAAGATAAATTTATTTCTCACAGTTCTTGAGGATTAAAGCCCAAAATCAGGGGGTCAGCACATGCAGTGAGGGCTGTGTGCTAGGTCACAGACTTTTGGTTTTGTTCTCATGTAGCAGAAATGGCAACAGATATCTCTTTTTTCATAAGAGCGATTCATGAGCATTCTACCTTAACCATGTCCCAGGGCTAGGCACTAGGATTTCAAAGATGAATTTTCAAAGACATACATATTCAGCCTATAGAAGATCTATGTGTCTTGAACTTATAGACAGCAATATATTATTTATATGTCTCTGTATAATCCTCTGTATCTCTGTCTGTTCTTCTAGTTCAGATGTCAAAGCTCTAAGCTTATCATTCAGAAGTAGCCAGCCCATTCTACAATATTTGTACTCACAATTTGTGCTCTGTCAGTTGCTAAATTGTACTTACTCCATATCCTTAATCTTTGACTTCAACTGCTACACCACCCATTCAACAATAAATGATAGTTATCTAATGTTTGAGTCTTTTGTATTATATTTTTGGAGAGCATTACAATGCTCAGACTCAGAGCTGATTGACCTACTCTCAGAATCCTGTGTTATGCTCTGTTTTCTGAGACCACTCAGAGTAACAAGAACTGCATCCATTAATTTAATCCTGCTAAACAAAATCTACTCCAAGTATATAAAACAGGTAAAATAAACAAAGGTTAGTTGTACTATTATTATACTTAGCCTGTGAGTCACTTGGTGAAAGGTAAAACAAAGGGACATATATTGGGTGGAATATGAGGCATATAGAGTAAGATATGGCAAGTCCTGGATAAAGTGCTAGCAGCAGGGAAAGAGGATAAAAAATGCAGTCTTCTCCTTCTCCCTTGTCCCTCTAATGGTTTCAAGCATTGTTCAAGCTCAGATAAGAGCCAACTTGCAAAGAGAATGAAGGAAACCAGATATGTCACCTCACACTGTGTGTCTAATATATTGATTATTTTTAGTTAAAGGCATTTAAGAAACATCAAGTTCAGGAAGGACACTCTGACCCTCCTTTTTCTTCCTGAAAGCAAGAAATAAACCTTGCATATAAAGTATACTCTTCCTAAACTGGGAAGAAGGAAAATATCCTTATCAGCATAAATGAGGAATTGGGGTTTGAGAAAGCTTACAAACAACCTTGTTAAGCAAACTCTTATCTCCTTGTATTACTTAGCCATTCAATACCCCCAATCCAAAATCCTTTTGTTTTATTAATTCTTCACAAATATTTTATTTCTTTTTCTAAAAGATTTAAAAGCTCTCTGCTCTGGTCACTTAAGAAACATCAAGTTCAGGAAGGACACTCTGACCCTCCTTTTTCTTCCTGAAAGCAAGAGATAAACCTTGCATATAAAGTATACTCTTCCTAAACTGGGAAGAAGGAAAATATCCTTATCAGCATAAATGAGGAATTGGGGTTTGAGAAAGCTTATAAACAACCTTGTTAAGCAAACTCTTATCTCCTAGTTATTACTTAGCCATTCAATACCCCCAATCCAAAATCCTTTTGTTTTATTAATTCTTCACAAATATTTTATTTCTTTTTCTAAAAGATTTAAAAGCTCGCTGCTCTGGTCACTTCTTTGAGACTTCGTTCTCTTATAAAGGCTCTCAGGCACATGTTAAAATTTAATAAATTGTTTTTATCTTCTTTATCTGCTTGTGTCATTTGAATTTGTAGGCCCAGCTAGAGACCATGAGATAGTGGTAGAGAATTTGTCCCTGTCCTACAGAAACTTGTGTAGTAACTTGTGGGGTGCAAACAGTCCTCTGACAGAGGTTAGGAAAATAACAAGTGAATAGATCTGATACTTAAAATATCTAGATCTAAGATTTAAAGAGAAACGTAAAGAAATTCTGCAGATAAAAAAAAAAAAACTAAAAAACAACATGCTATTTGATATTTGTAGTAAATTGGAGTATTAGAAAAATAATTTTATAAATATTTAAATGTACATTTTTATTAAAGACTACAAAATAAAGTTTAAACTTAAATGTTGATTTTAATCTTTAAATTATCCTATTTATATCAATAGATTTCATACATTCATTAACTTCTGAGAAACAATATTATTTTAACTACAATTAATGTCATCCTTTGAAAATGTTTTTCTCTCCAAAGCTAACCTAGGTACCCAACTAACACAACCAGCCATATAGTACTACTGTAATAGGTTTATAAAACTTTTCACACAAATACAAAAAAGAAACAGAAAATAAAGGGACATTTTCAATCTTATAAGTATAGTATGTTGAAATGTGCAGTAGTACAGTACATCAGCTGGCACTGAATGTACAGGAAAGAAGAGCTACTGACTGGAGGAAGGAGATGAGGTGGGAGATGGTAGAGCTCAAGGATCACACTTCAGGAAAAGGAGACAGAGGACAAGCTGCAATGTCACTCACATCTGATGCTGATGGAATGCACATTTGCATCTTTGAAAGCTAACAACTTGAAGGTTTGTATGTAGGAGATTAACTGTACTTGCAATATTTTAAGTCACATCATTCACTGATGAATATTTATGCAGCAATAGATAACTAATATAGATGTAATTATGTAAAACTTTCCTTTCAAATACCTAAGGTGATGCTTTAAGTAATATTTAAACATCATCAGGATATCAAAAGCAGTTAATAGCTTCTTTGTCCATTTAATCTTTCAGGCCACTGATTTTCTCAGTTCAATGATATATACTGCTGCACTCTGAGACTGCTTTACCAAATGTTAAAAAAATATATATATGGGAGAAACTATGGCTTGTATTTATTTCAAAGTACTCTTTCCATTTGGAGAAGGAAATGGCAACCCACTCCAGTGTTCTTTTCTGGAGAATCCCAGGGACGAGGGAGCCTGGTGGGCTGCCGTCTATGGGGTCGCACAGAGTCGGACACGACTGAAGCGACTTAGCAGCAGCAGCAGTAACTCTTTCCATTATTTATCAACAAGGTTATCACATAAGCTACCATTCAGAACCACCGAGTCCTGTACAAAATTGCTAATAAAAGTTCCAATCTACAGCTTCAAATAGAGTCCATTAGAAATGACATTACATATAGTATTTAGGAGACAACGATAAATGAATGAATTGTTGAGTATATGCAATATAAGTATTTTAACCATCATTAAATAGAAACTATATGCTCATACAGACAATGCATAATGTAGTGGGAGGAACAATGAAAGAAAATCCTTCATGCTTGCCAGAAAGCTAGGGAAAATCTTGGAGCAAAGTTATTTATTTGAAGAGCTCAAATGTTTACAAGAATTTAATATGGTCAAATCTTCCTCTCTTATATTCAAGATAAATGATACAAATGAGAAATCCTAGTTTCCCATTATCAATATCAAGACTTATTAAGATGGTCAATAAATAAGTGATCTCTCCTTAAAGACCATCTAATGATTATTTGCCAGGAGATGAAACAATATCTGTATAATACACCATTTTACATAGGTGTTCAAATAATAGCACCATTTACTTCAAAATTTATTTTTCTTATCTAGTTCATGTGTACATTTGCATGTGTGAACTCCATTTCAGGTATTCTAGAAAAACTAGAATATTTCAATGTTAGAACATATGTGCAGATTTTGAAATAGGTATACTTTTATCATTTAATTACAAAAGTGATTCATATTGATTTTGAAAATCACAAAATATAAAAGCATATTAATTGAATAAATATATTCTTCACTTTGAAAAATGTTCTCAAGACATAAAGAACATTAACATATTAATGTCTGTATTATACATACACAAAGAGATTGCAAAGCCAATAAACACTCATTATATACATATATTTAATATAAAATAATACTATAAATATGTTTACATATCTTAATATATACTGTATCTCTATATGTTTTAATATGTAGATAGTATATATTTTCCTCACATCTATGTTTTCTAGTGTCTTGGAAAAAATGTTATGCTTTTGCATATAGTTTTGCCTCTTATATAAGTAATTTTTAAAGCAAATTAATCATATTGCAATAAAAAAAGTTTTCTTCCTTATTTCTGACATCCTTGAGGCAACTGCTTTCAATATTTTATGTTTTTTTAAAACCCAAGATTCATTTTAACAATGCACTCACTTTCTATTTTTCAAAGATCTTAACTGTTGAATTTCATGATATATGAAGATTTAGATCTAGGATAAGATATACTTTCCCTCCAACATATACATGAATATTTTTATACTCTAACCATCATAACATAGATTATGTGTTATTGATATCAATATCACATTGATATTTCATGTTTATAATGTAATGACAGCAAATGCTTAGGCTTAGGGACCAGGAAAGAGTGTCACTGGAAGATCAAAAACAAAAGCAAAATGTGCAGACTTGTTGTTGTTGTTGTTCAGTTGCCAAGTTGTGTCTGATTCTTCATGACCTCATGGACTACAAGATGCTAGGCTTCCCTGTCTCTCACCATCTCCAGAGTTTGCCCAAGTTCATGTCTGTTGAATTGGTAATGCTATCCAACCACCTCATCCTCTGCCACCCACTTCTCCTTCTGCCTTCAACATTTTCCAGCATCAGGGTCTTTTCCATTGAGTCAGCTCTTCACATCAGGTGGCCAAAATATTGGAGATTCAGCTCAGCATCAGTCCTTCCAATGAGTGTTCAGGGTTGATTTCTTTTAAGATTGGCTGGTTTGATCTCCTGTTGTCCAAAAGACTCTCAGGAGTCTTCTCCAGCACCACAGTTCGAAAGCATCAGTTCTTTTGCACTTTTCCTTCTTTATGGTCCAGTGCTCACATCCATGCATGACTACTGGAAGGTCCATAGCCTTGACAAATGTGGACCTTTGTTAGCAAAGTGATTTCTTTGCCTTTTAACACACTGCCTACGTTTGTCACACCTTTCCTGACAAGAAATAATCATCTTCTAACTTAATGGCTGCAGTCACTATCTGCAGTGATTTTAGAGACTAGAAGAGGAAATCTGTCACTACTACGTCCACCTTTTTCCTTTGTATTTGCCGTGAAGTGATGGGACTGGATGCCATAATCTTGTTTTTTGTTTTGTTTTGTTTTGTTAACATTGAGTTTTAAGCCAGCTATTTCTCTCTCTTCCTTCACCCTTGTCAAGAGGTTTTTTAGCTCTTCTTAGCTTTCTGCCGTTAGAAAGGTATCATCCACATGTCTGAGATTGTTGATATTTCTCCCCATTATCTTAATTCCAGCTCGTAACTCATCCATCCTGGCCTTTTGCACTATATGCTCTGTGTAGAAGTTAAATAAACATGGTGACAATAAGCAGCCTTTTCATACTCCTTTCTCAATCCTGAACCAGTTAGTTGTTCCATACAAGGCTTTAACTGTTGCTTCTTGGCACACATACAGGTTTCTCAGGAGACAGGAAAGATGGCCTGGTATTCTCATCTCTGTAAGAGAATACCACAGTTTGTTATGATCCATGTATTCAAAGGCCTTAGTGTAGTCAGTGGAACAGAGGTAGATATTTTTCTGGAATTCCCTTGCTTTATGAGCCAGGGAAGTTGGCCAATTGATCTCTGGACAAAAATATTTTTTTTCCTATCTTTTGCCAGTTCTCAGAAAAGTGTCTGCTACTGAAGAACAATATAGACAAATGATTTTTTCATAGAGGTCATCAGCTCTGTCACTAGGTCATTCCTATTTTGTGCAATGACATTTTGCAAAGGGCAGCCATTGTGGCAGAGATGGAAAGTGTATGTGAGCTCATCTCTGGGCTATCCTTTATTCTGCATCTGTTTCCATCAGTGACCATTGATGATGGCCCAATCAGTGAAAAGCCAGGGCTAATGCCATGTCTTCACTGTATTTTATTGAAAGCTATAAAATAGATAATTCAGTCACTTGAAAACAGATTAATTATTTGACTCATTATTACCTGCTGCTGCTGTTGCTGCTGCTGCCAAGTCGCTTCAGTCGTGTCTGACTCTGTGCAATCCCATAGACAGCAGCCCACCAGGCTCCCCTGTCCCTGGTATTCTCCAGGCAAAAACACTGGAGTGGGTTGCCATTTCCTTCTCCAATGCATGAAGGTGAAAAGAGAAAGTGAAGTCGCTCAGTCGTGTCTGACTCTTAGCGACCCCATGGACTGCAGCCTACCAGGCTCCTCTGCCCATGGGATTTTTCCAGGCAAGAGTACTGGAGTGGGGTGCCATTGCCTTCTCCCCTTCTTCCCTAGAGGGAACATACTCTGTCTTTACTCCCTATGTTGCTGGTTTCTTAGAACACTAGAATGATTCTGGCAGGTGCAATTAGGATGCCAACTTATGAATGACATTCTATAAGTTTAGATGCTCTTTTTCAAGATATACCATATATCAAAAAGAACCAAGGCATGTTTTGCAGGTTCCGTATGCCTCATAACTAAAAATCATAGATCTGAAAAGCAAAAGATTGTGCAATAGCCCCCTCCCCTTGGAAAATAATTGCTTCCTCAGTTTATAAAAAATTTTGTACTTACTAGGCTAGAACAACAGTTACCATGCAAGAATACTGGTAGCAAAGGTTATGATCAAACTTCTAACAAAGCAAAAGCTATAGCAGTGATCTTACCATCTTGACTTATAACAGTAAACTAGTAGTTGGAAAGAAAGTCACCCTTGTCATAATTCCTACTAAATTATTAAGACACATGTCAGGATTTAAAGGGTTTTTGAAGTGACTATTGCTGCTGACATGGTCTCTAACAGCTATAGAAGAGCAGTTGCAGCAAAAATTTCTGGACAAGGGCACAGTAGCCTGGTATTCACAAGCTTCAGATTTGAAATCCTAAATTATCCCACTAGCTGTGCAAACTATACCAGCAGAAATGATGATGGGGGTCAGAGAAAGAATGGATTATGCAGGAGAGAGATGAATATTGGTTATGAGCACAGAACCAACCACATAAACACCTGTCATTCTAATTTCCTATTCTGTATCCTTATTATTACTCTTATTTTTATTATTATTATTTAAAAAGTATAAAAATGTCAAAAGTATAACACGAAGCAGATTTTCTAAGTTTCTTCTTCTTTCATGATTTGAGTTGTATATCAACCATGTACCATGTATGTAGTGGCCAATTGCACAGATATCGATCAAAATATATACAAGTCAACACTGTAAACAAATAAAGAAAGAGCATGATAGTATGACCACAAAGGAGGGATATATAATTAATAAAATAATCACATGTAAGAGGAACTGTTTAATCATAGCTAAGAGAGTAAGATGAGTCCTATATGCATTTCATTTTCTTCAATATAAATTTGTATCAGCACATGACTTAGGTGGGTAGGATCGGGGTGTAGGAAGGAAATCCAAGAGGAAGGAAATATATGTGTACATGTAGCTGATTCACTTCATTGTACAGCAGAAACTAACATGACATTGTAAAGCAATTTGTAGTTTAGTTGCTACGTCATATCAGACTCTGTGACCCCATGAACTGCAGCACACCAGGCTTCCCTGTCCTTCACTATCTCCTGCTGCTGCTCCTGCTGCTGCTGCTAAGTCGCTTCAGTCATGTCTGACTGTGTGACCCCATAGATGGCAGCTCATCAGGCTCCCCCATCCCTGGGATTCTCCAGGCAAGAACACTGGAGCGGGTTGCCATTTCCTTCTCCAATGCAGGAAAGTGAAAAGGGAAAGTGAAGTTGCTCAGTCGTATCCAACTCTTAGCAACCCATGGACCGCAGCCTACCAGGCTCCTCAATCCATGGGGTTTTCCAGGCAAGAGTACTGGAGTGGGGTGCCATTCACTATCTCCTGGAGTTGTACAAATTCATGTCCATTGAATCAGTGATGTCATCCAATCATCTCATCCTCTATCACACCCTTTTCTTCCAGCCCTCAATCTTTCCCAACATTAGGGTCTTTTCCAGTGAGGCAACACTTTGCACCCAGTGGCCAAAGTATTAGAGTTTCAACTTCCGCATCAGTCCTTCCAGAGAATATTCAGAGTTGATTTACTTTAAGATTGACTGGTTTGATCTCCTTTCTATCCAAGGGACTCTCAAGAGTCCTCCAGCACCACAATTTGAAAGCATCAGTTCTTCAGTGCTCAGTGTTCTTTATTGTCCAACTCTCACATCTGTACATGACTACTGGAAAAACCATAGCTTTGACTATATGGACCTTTGTTGGCAAAATTATGTCTCTGCTTTACAATATGCTGCCTAAGTCTGTTAGCTTTTCTTCCAGGGAGCAAGCATCTTTTAATTTCATGACTATAATCACTGTCCACAGTGATTTTGAAGCCCAAGCAAATAAAATCTTTCACTGTTTTCACTTTTTCCTCATCTATTTGCCACGAAGTGATGGGAGCAGATGTTGTAACTTCATTTTTTCAATGTTGAGTTTTAAGCCAAAAATGTTGAGTTTTAAATATTCTTTTCTTGAGAGCCCCAAGAACAGTATGTAAAGCAACTATAATCCAATAAAAAGTAAAAATAAAATAAAGTTGTATCAGGAAATGAGATGTTAATTTCTCTTTAATTTTATCATAAACTACTACCATGAATAACATCCAAATAACACAGCTTTTTTCAATAGATATCGATCAAAATATATACAAGTCAACACTGTAAACAAATAAAGAAAGAGCATGATAGTATGACCACAAAGGAGGGATATATAATTAATAAAATAATCACATGTAAGAGGAACTGTTTAATCATAGCTAAGAGAGTAAGATGAGTCCTATATGCATTTCATTTTCTTCAATATAAATTTGTATCAGCACATGACTTAGGTGGGTAGGATCGGGGTGTAGGAAGGAAATCCAAGAGGAAGGAAATATATGTGTACATGTAGCTGATTCACTTCATTGTACAGCAGAAACTAACATGACATTGTAAAGCAATTTGTAGTTTAGTTGCTACGTCATATCAGACTCTGTGACCCCATGAACTGCAGCACACCAGACTTCCCTGTCCTTCACTATCTCCTGCTGCTGCTGCTGCTGCTGCTGCTGCTGCTGCTAAGTCGCTTCAGTCATGTCTGACTGTGTGACCCCATAGATGGCAGCTCATCAGGCTCCCCCATCCCTGGGATTCTCCAGGCAAGAACACTGGAGCGGGTTGCCATTTCCTTCTCCAATGCAGGAAAGTGAAAAGGGAAAGTGAAGTTGCTCAGTCGTATCCAACTCTTAGCAACCCCATGGACCGCAGCCTACCAGGCTCCTCAATCCATGGGGTTTTCCAGGCAAGAGTACTGGAGTGGGGTGCCATTCACTATCTCCTGGAGTTGTACAAATTCATGTCCATTGAATCAGTGATGTCATCCAATCATCTCATCCTCTATCACACCCTTTTCTTCCAGCCCTCAATCTTTCCCAACATTAGGGTCTTTTCCAGTGAGGCAACACTTTGCACCCAGTGGCCAAAGTATTAGAGTTTCAACTTCCGCATCAGTCCTTCCAGAGAATATTCAGAGTTGATTTACTTTAAGATTGACTGGTTTGATCTCCTTTCTATCCAAGGGACTCTCAAGAGTCCTCCAGCACCACAATTTGAAAGCATCAGTTCTTCAGTGCTCAGTGTTCTTTATTGTCCAACTCTCACATCTGTACATGACTACTGGAAAAACCATAGCTTTGACTATATGGACCTTTGTTGGCAAAATTATGTCTCTGCTTTACAATATGCTGCCTAAGTCTGTTAGCTTTTCTTCCAGGGAGCAAGCATCTTTTAATTTCATGACTATAATCACTGTCCACAGTGATTTTGAAGCCCAAGCAAATAAAATCTTTCACTGTTTTCACTTTTTCCTCATCTATTTGCCACGAAGTGATGGGAGCAGATGTTGTAACTTCATTTTTTCAATGTTGAGTTTTAAGCCAAAAATGTTGAGTTTTAAATATTCTTTTCTTGAGAGCCCCAAGAACAGTATGTAAAGCAACTATAATCCAATAAAAAGTAAAAATAAAATAAAGTTGTATCAGGAAATGAGATGTTAATTTCTCTTTAATTTTATCATAAACTACTACCATGAATAACATCCAAATAACACAGCTTTTTTCAATGCTCACTCATTCATTGCATTTCATAATGCTGCTGCTGCTAAGTCGCTTCTGTCGTGTCCAACTCTGTGTGACCCCATAGACGGCAGCCCACCAGGCTCCGCCATCCCTGAGATTCTCCAGGCAAGAACACTGGAGTGGGTTGCCATTTCCTTCTCCAGTGCATGAAAATGAAAAGTGAAAGTGACGTTGCTCAGTCATGTTCGACTCTTAGCGACCCCATGGACTGCAGTCCACCAGGCTCCTCCATCCATGGGGTTTTCCAGGCAAGAGTACTGGAGTGGGTTGCCATTGCCTTCTCCGCATTTCATAATAATTTTATCTAATAGTAACTAATATTTATTATCCAAGTATTATCCAAGATTTCCCCTGTATCATATAAGCATATATTTTTAAAGAGCCATATGCATTGAACATGTATTCAGAAGGAAAAATTTGGCAATTGATTTTAGTATAAGGAACAGTTTCATTAATAAGAATATGCAAATTGAATAATGTGAAAAATTAAAATTCCTTTCTCTTAACTAGTATTCAATGATGCTTTGAAATAACACATATACTAAAATATAAATAAATGAGTTTTTCTACAGAAGAAAAGATATAATTCTCTTTGTAAGTTATGTTAATCACTTTCTTTTAATGATTTCTGACACAGAAGAAATGGAATTGCCTATTTATTGATATTATCCCTTTTAAAGTTTAATGTAATTTATTATAATTTTGAATTCTAAGAAATAGTTAAGAAGTCTCTCAAGAATTGATTATATTTGAACCTAATTTGCAATAAATATATATTTTCTGTGTTAGTATATCTAGCATAGAGTTGTTTATTGTATTGCTTTACAAAACTCATAAATCTTTTGCATGTTTTGGAGTGGAAAATTATCTTGATAAATACAAAATTCCCAAAACTTTATTTAAAATTGGATAAAATTGAAAATTTTGCAAAGACAGGGCTTAAAATATATCATTGATAAATTATTGTTCTCCTTTAAACAAGAGAATATGTATCTAATTCTCTTAGCAATTCCTCAATTTGACCACTTTCATTGTGCAAAACTTCTATTGGTAAACTGATTTCATCACTGAATTTTATGTTTTAAATCCCTTTCTCATTTCTCTTGCCCTTAACCAACACACCAGCCTCTTGTTAAAACAGTAGAAAAAATATCAAATAGAAACATGTTTTATCAAGGATGAGAACATAATCGTTGATTTGTATCATCAAATAAAAGTCAATTAGAAGAATAAAATGAACAGAAAGTCAAATTGTACCCTGTATAAAACACAATTTTATACAGTATCTAGTTCAGAGTTTGTTAAATAGCTTTCTCTTCTGAGTTATATTATTAATGAAAAAGAATAAAAAAACAATTATGAAATACTGAAAATACATAAAGAAGGCATTTAGTCACTCTATTGAGATATGAGAGCATATGAATTTGTGTGTGAGTACAAAAGTTTTAGCTGTTAACTTGCCTTAGTTTCAATTATTAAAATCAGTAATCAGAATTGATTCCCTGACACCAAATTGTGATGCTAACAAAATTGAATAGACTTAAAAATCAATAAACAAACAAATGACACATTTTTCTTAATGCCTAACTCTGAGAATCATTTGAATATGTCCAGATAACTTAGACTAATATTAACAAAATTCCCTTTAGATATCAATGCAATTTAACTGAAGAATATAAAATTTCAAAAAGCCTAGCCAAAATAAAATATGAAATAGTATTTGTGGCAGAAGAAAAAAACAACAAAAATAAAATTACAAAAATCAGACAACTGATATACTAAGAAAGGTAAATGAGAGACACTATCACTTTCAAGAAAAGTGAAACAGTATATTATAAAAATGAGATTAAGATCGTGTAAAAGATTCCAAGATATATATATTTTTCTAGAAAGTAGAGCACAGGGGAATGTAATTATAAAATAAAAAGAGAAAGAGATCAAGATGGCAGAGTAGAGTGTGGAACTAACCTCCCCTCCAAAACACACCAAAAACACATCTACATGTAGAAAAATTCCAGCTGAAAAGTAACCTGAAACTGGCAGAAGGACTCCGGCACAACCAAGGCTGATGAACCATAACTGAGTAGGAAGGAAAGGGAAGTGATTATGTTGAGACCTGTGGCCCTGGGAGGAGACTCAGAGTAGGAGGATTTCAAAAGCAAAGATCCTCCCTGGGAGTGAGCAGGTGCCACACACCTGGGATCTGACACCGGGAAGATGAGTCCCCTGGGTTGGCTATAGGGCCAGTGAGAATAGTAGGAGAACTGTGGGAAGCCTGGATCCCACTGGTAAGAAGGACACATACACACTTTCTCCCCAAAAAGGGCAGAGAGGACAGGTTGAAATTTCACAAATGCTGGCCAGTTTCCTAAGTCACCATAGCCTGAGCCTGGTGCCCACTCCAGCCCCTCCTTGCTTCACAGCTCAGCTCCACCCTGGGGCAGGACTTCTGCGGCCAAAAGGAGAGCTCAGCTATGAGGCTCTGACCTGGAGAGGCATATGAGTTGGGAGAGGGCAGCTGTTTCTAATGCTTACAAAGGCAAGGGAAAAGAAGCAGTCCTGGGTTCTGACTGCTCCAAAACACATCAAAAACACATCTACATGTAGAAAAATTCCAGCTGAAAATTAACCTGAAACTGGAAGAAGGACTCCGGCACAACCAAGGCTGATGAACCATAACTGAGTAGGAAGGAAAGGGAAGTGATTATGTTGAGACCTGTGGCCCTGGGAGGAGACTCAGAAGAGTAGGAGGATTTCAAAAGCAAAGATCCTCCCTGGGAGTGAGCAGGTGCCACACACCTGGGATCTGACACCGGGAAGATGAGTCCCCTGGGCTGGCTATTGGGCCAGTGAGAATAGTAGGAGAACTGTGGGAAGCCTGGATCCCACTGGTAAGAAGGACACATACACACTTTCTCCCCCAAAAGGGCAGAGAGGACAGGTTGAAATTTCACAGAATGCTGGCCAGTTTCCTAAGTCACCATGGCCTGAGCCTGGTGCCCACTCCAGCCCCTCCTTGCTTCACAGCTCAGCTCCACCCTGGGGCAGGACTTCTGCGGCCAAAAGGAGAGCTCAGCTATGAGGCTCTGACCTGGAGAGGCATATGAGTTGGGAGAGGGCAGCTGTTTCTAATGCTTACAAAGGCAAGGGAAAATAAGCAGTCCTGGGTTCTGACTGCAGCTAGACCACCACAACCCATGTCCCAAACAATGCAAGCACCTGCACCAATCCCACTGCTCTGGGGCATGGCTCCTAACAAAGGGCAAGCGCCAAACAGTCAATGGGAGAGCACAGCCTTAAGAAGCAAAGGAGGCTGAAGTGGCACTAGAGCAGGTGGGACTAGCCATCACTATCACCTGCAAAGGCAATATATCAGATGTGGTCTGGGTCTCTGACTATACCAGGGAAACTGAAGTGCACAGCAGCCTCTCTTGCTCCATCAGTGCTCCCCTCTGGAGTGGAGGTGTTTGCGCTGGGAGGGAAGAAAGTACATGCTTAAAAGGAGTGGACCCAGCCTGTGCATGAATCTCAGGGCTTCTGCTCCAGGAACTGGGCACCTGCCTCTTTCCCCATTGGGGTGTGATGGTCCTTGAGCAGTGAAGCCCCAGATCACATCTTGCTCTGGCTCTAGCCCCTCAATCTCCAACCCCACTTCCTATCTATGTGATAGGTGCCAGTAACCCTGGTGATAGTTGGTGATGGACAGGGAAGTCTGGTGTGCTGCCATCCATGGGGTCCTAAAGAATCAGACACAACTCAACTGAACTGAACCCTGGTATAGATACGACTTGCATTCATGTAAGATCCAGTTCTTTGACCAAAGCTATTGGGCACATGCAGCCTGAATAGGGATGCTCCCACACAAGGACACTCTTTCAAGTGTCCTTTCAAAATAGTCTTTCAAGACCACAAGAGGTAAATTCATATAGAATAATGAATTTTATTTAAGTAAGCTTACTTGCCAAACTGGCTTTACATATTTATTTTTACATCAAAACTACACAGTGATGTACTTTATAAATAGCTTTATTTCACATATACTTATTATATGTCTTTCATTCCTAGTCAAAAATAAATTATTAATAATTAATTGCATCAATTGCTATCATCAGATCAAATAATAGAGATATACAAATGAAAATTTCACTGATCTTTAGGTATGAAATTAAGGATAAAAGTAGTTTTGCTTGACAAGGTTTAGTGAGAGTTTTTCCTTAATTATTAATTTTCACTTATCCAAAATAATGTATGATCAGTTCTGAGATTTTGCAAACTTCTTGCTAAAAATAGTGAAAATACTTATGTAACCTTCCCAGGAAGTAAGAGAGAAAAATGCATGCCTAATTGTGTCAGTCTGATGCGAAGAGCTGACTCATTTGAAAAGACCCTGATGCTGGGAAAGATTGAGGGCAGAAGAAGGGGAAGACAGAAGATGAGATGGTTGGATGGCATCACTGACTCAATGGACATGAGTCTGGGTGGACTCCGGGAGTTAGTGATGGACAAGGAAGCCTGGTGTGCTGTGGTTCATGGGGCCGCAAATAGTCGGACATGACTGAGAGACTGAACTGAACTGAACTGAATTGTATCAGTCATTAAGTAAAGTAATATTTGTGTTTTAAATGCAATTACTATTTTTTGAGTACCTCCTGTAAGGAAATGGCAACCCACTCCAGTACTCTTGCCTGGAAAATCCCATGGATGGAGGAGCTTGGTGCAGGCCACTCACTGTCCATGGGGTCGCAAAGAGTCGGGCACGACTGAGAGACTTTACCTGTAAGAATTTTAGACACTCTCCTGCCACAGGAGCCAAATATTTTAAGTGAAGATATCTGTCACAGAGAGCTGAAAACACTTTGTGTCAAGAAGTCAAATGTAAGTAAGACATCTTAAGGTGTTGACAGAAAACAAATGAGACTTCATAAGAAATGAAACAATATGAGAGATAAGAGAACAATTTTCATTTGTGTTTTTGGTTAGCTTCTCTAAAAAGAAAATAAGACATCTTGAAAGATGATGAATTACAACGTGTGCTATTTATTATTTTTGTAAAGAGAGATTTCTTAGAAGAGCTTGTTCGATCTTATTCTGGTCATTTTTTTAAATCAAGTATATTATGTGTTATTCATTTTAATTATAGCATCTGAATGTATAACACCAAGTGTGTGTGTGTGCGCGCATGTGTATGTGTGAATATTGCCAGATCTGGTTTTGTTTTATTTTGTTTTGATTCCTCTGGAGTCATGGAGAACTATTATCTCTTCCTCTACTGTCTTTTCATGTGTGTGTCTTATATCATATATTCTTCCTCTATCTCTCTGTTTTCTCTTTCTCTTCTAATACCTACCACAGTTTTTGTTCTTTTAAAGTTCAGTGGTGCCAAGCAGCTCAACACTAATGGGTAATCTCACTACTATATAGGATATGGGGTTGAATTGGAGTAAACACTGACTTCAAATTGGATTACTTATCTGAAATAACTTCTAAAGCAACCTTACTATAGTCTGTTTTTCAGAGGCATTTTTTAATTAGGTTTTCTCATTTAGGAAAGAGTTTGATTCAAAATGAAGCACTTTAAGGCACAATTTCTTGGTCCATGATTTGGTGATCATTCCTCCATTTGATGGCCTCATTCTCATCAAGAGACTTGTTTGCAGAAAATAAAAGCCACATGTTTATCTGTTTCTCATATTTCCTCTGCACATTTTTGTCTCTTTAAACTTTAGAACTGGACCACTGGTTAAATAATCTTTATTTCTTCTATAGCTACACACACACCTTGATCTTACAACTTGAAACAAAAAATTTTAGAGTGGTTGTTAGCGAAACCTTACTCTAGAGAAC
The DNA here is from genome assembly GCA_006408695.1 of Aepyceros melampus. Classification (NCBI taxonomy): domain Eukaryota; kingdom Metazoa; phylum Chordata; class Mammalia; order Artiodactyla; family Bovidae; genus Aepyceros; species Aepyceros melampus. Next base: position 65,555 of record SJXQ01009269.1, on the reverse strand, counting down.
TTTGTATTTGTTTCCAAAATCTAAAAAAGTTGGCTTCAATCAATAGCCATCTTCACTTTGCTCCACATTACATTATGTAAGACTGAATTTTTATACTTTTGAGGGAGTTTGAAGTTGTTTTACCTTCTTTATTGCTGCAATTGCAGAACCTAACATGTGTCATGCATATAACAACATTCAACAAATATGGACTAAATGGATGAAACAATTAATGAATTGCCTTTGCAATTACAAACAAAATTAAAATATCATCTTAAAAGTACTATTTAAGCTATATCTGATACTATATTTCTGTGTCTGATACTTAAAGTATTTAAGACATTTTAGCAATAAAATTTCCCTTGAGAATGTCAGAAAGACTATTAAAGAATGAAGAAGGGAGGAAGAGAGGAGATATTGTCATATGTTGGTTGATGTCCACAGGATGAAGCCTGTTAGGTATGACTAAATCCAAATACTCAGAACAGGTTCGATTTTGTTTCTTCTTTCTCTCAATTTTACTTCACTGTGCTATGTGCTTAGTAAGGTAACAGAATAGTAACGGCCTTAGTAAGCACCAAAGAATAGGCAAAAATCTCCCCATTCAGAAAAGAGAGACAAGATCATAGCAGAAAAGACATAAGTTGGATTCATTTGTCATGGTGCTCAGATAAAGTGGTACTGTGATTATGCATGTTTGATATCAAGGGGTTTTCCCTGGGGCCAATATATTATTAGTCCTTTGTATATATTAGTCTATACACAAACAATACATGTTGAATATTTGATATTTTATGTGATTCAGTGAAAGAGAATTCAAATTCTTCAAGTGTAATAAAATCCTGAATGATATGTCAATTTTAAGTATGTGACAGCAAATTTAGAATTCTCAAGCTAGAAACTGTAAAAATTGTCAATCACTTCCTTGTTAGGTCCCTTTATAGATAAGAGAAGTGGGAGGCTGGCTCTGTTTCATTGTAGATCCCAGAGTCCTGTAGCCTGGTGCTTGTCTGGTATTATCAAGGGGTTTTCCCTGGGGCCAATATATTATTAGTCCTTTGTATATATTAGTCTATACACAAACAATACATATTGAATATTTGATATTTTATGTGATTCAGTGAAAGAGAATTCAAATTCTTCAAGTGTAATAAAATCCTGAATGATATGTCAATTTTAAGTATGTGACAGCAAATTTAGAATTCTCAAGCTAGAAACTGTAAAAATTGTCAATCACTTCCTTGTTAGGTCCCTTTATAGATAAGAGAAGTGGGAGGCTGGCTCTGTTTCATTGTAGATCCCAGAGTCCTGTAGCCTGGTGCTTGTCTGGTATAACTGTTGAAAGCCTTGGCAAGAAAGGGATTCCTATAAGGTTTAATGCTTGTCACTGACAGCAGGGAACAGTGACACTGCTGGAGAAAGAGACATTGCTGAAAAGAGACATCCAAGAAAGACTGAACTAAGCTCTATATATCACCTTAGTTAACTAAATTAACATGTTAACATTATTACTACTTTTATTTTTATTGTGGGTTCTAAGAAAAGTTCTACTCTCCAGAAGTATGCTATTTTATCTAAGCAAACATATTCAGTTCCGTTCAGCTCATTTCAGTCGCTCAGTCATGTCCGACTCTTTGTGACCCCATGAATCACAGCACGCCAGGCCTCCCTGTCCATCACCAACTCCCAGAGTTCACTCAGACTCACGTCCATCGAGTCTGTGATGCCATCCAGCCATCTCATCCTCGGTCGTCCCCTTCTCCTCCTGCCCCCAATCCCTCCCAGAATCAAAGTCTTTTCCAATGAGTCAACTTTTCACATTAGGTGGCCAAA
>SJXQ01009269.1:36911-63014 GCA_006408695.1 Aepyceros melampus | reverse complement strand
TATTTCCCATGAAGTGATGGGACCAGATGCCATGATCTTCATTTTCTGAATGTTGAGCTTTAAGCCAATGTTTTCACTCTCCTCTTTCACTTTCATCAAGAGGCTTTTTAATTCCTCTTCACTTTCTGCCATAAGGGTGGTGTCATCTGCATATCTGAGGTTATTGATATTTCTCCCGGCCATCTTGATTTCAGCTTGTATTTCTTCCAGTCCAGCATTTCTCATGATGTACTCTGCATATAAGTTAAATAAGCAGGGTGACAATATACAGCGTTGATGTACTCCTTTTCCTATTTAGAACCAGTCTGTTTTTCCATGTCCAGTTCTAACTGTTGTTTCCTGATCTGCATACAGATTTCTTAGGAGGCAGGTTAGATGGTCTGGTATTCCTATCTCTTTCAGAATTTTCCACAGTTTATTGTGATCCACTCTGTCAAAGGCTTTGGCATAGTCAATAAAGCAGAATTAGATGTTTTTCTGGAACTCTCTTGCTTTTTCCATGACCCAGAGGATGTTCGCAATTTGATCTCTGGTTCCTCTGCCCTTTCTAAAACCAGCTTGAAGATCAGGGAGTTCACAGTTCATGTATTGCTGAAGTATGGCTTGGAGAATTTTGAGCATTACTTTACTAGCATGTGAGATGAGTGCAATTGTGTGGTAGTTTGATCATTCTTTGGCATTGCCTTTCTTTGGAATTGGGATGAAAACTGACCTTTTCCAGTCCTGTGGCCACTGCTGAGTTTTCCAAATTTGCTGGCACATTGAGTGCAGCACTTTCACATCATCATCTTTCAGGATTTGAAACAGCTCAACTGGAATTCCATCAACAGAATGAGAAAGACTGAAGATCTCTTCAAGAAAATTAGAGATACCAAGGGAACATTTCATCCAAAATGGGCTCGATAAAGGACAGAAATGGTCTGGACCTAACAGAAACAGAAGATATTAAGAAAAGGTGGCAAGAATACATGGAAGAACTGTAAAAAAAAGATCTTCATGACCCAGATAATCATGATGAAATGATCACTAATCTAGAGCGAGACATCTTGGAATGTGAAGTCAAGTGGGCCTTAGAAAGCATCATTACGAACAAAGCAAATATATTAACCAGACTATATTATCTAGAAATGTAAATATCTAGTAGGAATTTTTTTTTAAAAGCTACATTACCATACTTTGTTCAGAGAAAACATAATAACCACCTGAACAATAATAATACAAAATTCTTATTCGTATTATTACCAAATTTTAATTGCTTTCTGTCATGAAGTTAGTGCCATTAAGTTTGTAGGAGGAAATCAATATGAAATTGTTTTATTTTTGAAATTTTGAGTTGGGGGAAATTTTTTGAAGAGAACATGTGAAAAAAATAACCAAATGATTTAATGTAGTGGAAAAATAAACTGAGACAGAATGCAAACATGGATTTGCAGAATGAGCAGGAGACTTAAAAATCCTCTTTCAATTAGGATTTCATATTGACTTTTTCACTCATATTTTATTTATTTTGGTTACTTAATCATTAAAATAAAAATTACAAGTATTGTTAAAACAAAAATAATACTACTATTTTGAATTATTTCCAGAAAGCATTAAGTTTATATGGAAACCTTTGGTCTATTTTGAAGGATGATTATCTATAGATGAGATATTTTGCTTTAATTTTAAGGCAAACAGGTAAAAGTCTATATGAGATATTTATTATTGATTAAAAGCACTTTTCTAAGTGTTAATATAATCATATTTTGCTATAGTTAAACTAACATCTTCTATAATTCTCAACATACCCAAAAAGCATTTTAAAATAATGATCTCAGCAAAAGATGACTGCTTTCTGAAACCTGCTGTGATACAAGATTTGTTCTGGGAACTCAGTACGTGGTTTTTGTGTTTTGTTTTGTTTTGTTTTGTTTTTTTCCTTTTCTGGTAAGTACAAGATTAACTTTACCAGAAATTACCAATAGTCTTCAAGGATGATTTCAAACCAAGTAGTACTGTTTTTATTTGTTAATTGTGCCACACTTTCTGAACTGATAATATATTAATAAGAAATATATTCATTTTAAAATAATGATCTCAGCAAAAGATGACTGCTTTCTGAAACCTGCTGTGATACAAGATTTGTTCTGGGGACTCAGTACTGTGGTTTTTGTGTTTTTTTTTTTTTTTTTTTTCCTTTTCTGGTAAGTACAAGATTAACTTTACTAGAAATTGCCAATAGTCTTCAAGAATGATTTCAAACCAAGTAGTACTGTTTTTATTTGTAATCATGCCACACTTTCTGAACTGATAATATATTAATAAGAAATATATCTTATTATATCATTTTTATTAATAGACACTAACAGTTAAATATATAAAGCATTCCCCAGGAAGGATATTTTCTAAAATCTAATTTGAGATTATTGATTAAATATAGTTTCTCCACTTTACTGAGGCATTGTTGTTGTTCAGCTGCTAAGTCATATCCTACTCTTTCTGACCCCATGGACTCCAGCACATGATGCTCTTCAGTCCTGCACTATCTCCTGGAGTTTGCTCATATTTATATCCATCGAGTCAATGATACTACTTATCTCATTCTCTGATACCCCCTTCTCCTTTGCCTTCAATCTTTTCCAGCATCAGGGTCTTTTCAGTGAGCTGACTCAGTTGGCCAAATTACTAGAGCTTCAGCTTCAACAGCAGTCCTTCCAGTGAGTATGATTTCCTTAGGATCGATTGGTCTGATTTCCTTGAAGTTCAAGGGACTCTCAAGAGTCTTCTCCAGCACCACAATTCAAAGGCATCAACTGGTGCTCAGCCTCCTTTGGTCCAGCTATCACATCTGTACATGACTACTGGAAAAACCATAGCTTTAACTATATCAGCAAAAGTATATCAGCTTTAACTTTGTCAGCAAAGGTATGTCTCTGTTTTTTAATGTGTTGTCTAGGTTCATCACAGCTTTTCTTCCAAGGAGAAAACATCTTGTAATTTATTTAATAAATCAAAATATTCATATTTTAAGTTCATATTTCACTGACTTTTTAGAAATACCTATATTAATGTAACCACCCCTTCAATTCAGTTCAGTTCAGTCGCTCAGTTATGTCTGACTATTTGTGACCCCATGGACTACAACACGCCAGGCTTTGTATATCAGCTTTAACTTTGTCAGCAAAGGTATGTCTCTGTTTTTTAATGTGTTGTCTAGGTTCATCACAGCTTTTCTTCCAAGGAGAAAACATCTTGTAATTTATTTAATAAATCAAAATATTCATATTTTAAGTTCATATTTCACTGACTTTTTAGAAATACCTATATTAATGTAACCACCCCTTCAATTCAGTTCAGTTCAGTCGCTCAGTTATGTCTGACTATTTGTGACCCCATGGACTACAACACGCCAGGCTTCCCTGCCCATCATCAACTCCCAGAGTTTACCCAAACTCATGTCCATTGAGTCGGTGATGCTATCCAACCATCTCATCATCTGTGTCCACTTCTCTTCCTACCTTCAATCTTTCCCAGCATCAGGGTATTTTCAAATGAATCAGCTCTTCCCACCAGGTGGCCAAAGTGTTGGAGTTTCAGCTTCAATATCAGTCTTTCCAATGAACACTCAGGTGATCTCCTTTAGCTTGGACTGGTTGGATCTCCTGTAGTCTTCACCAAAACCACAGTTCACAAACATAAATTCTTTGGTGTTCAGCTTTGTTTACAGTCCAATTCTCAGACCATACATGACCACTGGAAAAACCATAGCCTTGACTAGACAGACATTTGTTGGCAAAGGAATGTCTCTGCTTTTTAATATGCTGTTTAAGTTGGCCATAAATTTCCTTCCAAGGAGCAAGTGTCTTTTAATTTATTGGCTACAGTCACCATCTGCAGTGATTTTGGAAGCCCCAAAATAAAGTCTGTTACCATTTCCATTGTTTCCCCATCTATTTGCCATGAAGTGATGGGACCAGATGCCATGATCTTCATTTTCTGAATGTTGAGCTTTAATCCAACTTTTTCACTCTCCTCTTTCACTTTCAACAAGAGGCTTTTANAGTCTGTTGTTCTATGTCCAGTTCTAACTGTTGCTTCCTGACCTGCATACAGATTTCTCGAGACAGGTCAGGTGGTCTGGTATTCCCATCTCTCTCAGAATTTTCCACAGCTTATTGTGATCCACATAGTCAAAGGCTAGTTATATTATAAGCATACCGTGATGATGCTTTGGATTAAGTTACAGACAACTGCAATAAAGTGAATATTGTAATAAAGCAAGGTAAACAATTTACTGGTTTTCTATTATATATAAAAGTTATGTTTACATTACTTTATAAAGTTCTATTTGTCTTAAAGTAACAGATTAATAGGTAGTTCTCCATAAAATATAGATTCATTAGAGATCATCACAGAATCACAATTCAGGCTCTAACAATGGAGTAAATTATAAATATATGACGTGAAATGTCAATCACTCAGTCTTGTCTGATTCTTTGTGATCCTATGAACTGCAGCCTGCCAGACTCCTCTATCCATGAATTCTCCAGGCAAGAATATTTGAGTAGGTAGCCATAACTTTCTTCAGGCTATCTTCCTGACCGAGAGATTGAACCCACGTTTCTTGCATTGCAGGCAGATTCTTTACCATCTGAGCCACCAGGGAAGCCCTCTAATGCAGCAGTGACCACAGAACTGGAAAAGGTCCATTTCCATACCAATCCCAAAAAGGGTAGTGCCAAAGAATGTACAAACTACCATACAGTTGTGTTCAGTTCACATGTTAGCAACATAAGCCTAAAAATACTTCAAGCCAGGCTTCAACAGAACGTAAACTGAGAACTTTCAGATGTACAAGTTAGATTTAGAAAAAGCAGAAGAACCAGAGATCAAATTGCCAACATTTGTTGACTCATAGAAAATGCAAGAGAATTCCAGAAAAAAAATCTGCTTCTGCTTCATTGGCTACTTTGACTGTGTGAATCACAACAAACTGTGGAAAATAGAAAAATTCTACAAGGATGGGAATGCCAGAACACCTTATCTGTGTCCTGAGAAACCTATATGCAGATCAAGAAGCAACAGTTAGAACTGGACATGGAAAAATGCACTGGTTCAAAATTGGGAAAAGGAGTACATTAAGGTTGTATATTGTCACCCTGCATATTTACTTTATACACAGAGTACATTATGTGATATGTTGGGCTGGATGAATCACAATCTGGAATCAAGAATACCAGGAAAAATATCAAAAACATGCAACATGTTGCCTGAATGCAACTTCATACATGCAAATTATACAACCCCTGAATGGCAGAAGGAGAGGAGGAATGAGAGACTCTTGTTGAGGGTGAAAGAGGAGAGTGAAAAAGCTGGCTTAAAACTCAGCATTCAGAAGACTAAGACCATTGTATTCAGTCCCATTACTTCATGGCAAGTAAATGTGGAAAGAGTGACACATTTTATTTTCTTGGCCTCCAAAATCACTGTGGATGGTGACTGAAGCCGTGAAATTAAAATATGCTTTCTCCTTGGAAGAAAAGCTATGACAAGCCTAGACAATGCATTAAAAAGCAGAGGTAACATTTTGCCAACTAATCCATACAGTGAAATCTATGATTTTTCCAGTGGTTATGTACAGATGTGGGTCTTGGACCATAAAAAGAAGGCTGAGCACTGAAAAACTGATGCTTTTGAATTGTAGTGCTGGAGATTTGAGAGGCCCTTGGAAGCAAAGATATCAAATTAGTCAATTCTAAAGGAAATCAACCCTGAATATTCACTGAAAGGACTGATGCTGAAGCACCAATCCTTTGGCCCCTAATATGAAGAGCCAACCCACTGGAAAAAAACCCTGATGATGGGAAGGATTGAGGGCATGACCAAAATGGGGCAACATGGGATGAAATGATTGGATGGCATCAGTGACTCAAAGAATGTGAGTTTTAGCAAAGTCTGGGATATAGTGAAGGACAGAGTTGGACCACACTACTACTGTCCTACTACTACACTATAGTGTAGTTCATGGGTTGACAAAGAGTCAGACATGACTTAACAACTGAATGACAATAATAACCATGAAGCAAGAGAGGAGTTTTCCAATAAGGATAATCTTTTCTAGAAGGATTTTAGCCACAGAATAGGCAGTCTGTCTGCAAGTGAAGGCTTCAGTGCAATGTGAAAACATAATTCCCATGACTAAAATATATATCCGTAAAATATATATCCATGACAAAATATATATCCATAATGTGTGGGCTAAAACCTTTAACTTTTGTGTGGATCATAACAAACTGTGGAAAAAACTTTTTTTAATTAATTTATTTTTTAATTTGAGGTTAATTACAATATTGTGGTGGTTTTTGCTGTACATTGACATGAATCAGCCATGGGTGTACATGTGTCTTCCATCCCAAACCGACTGTGGAAAATTCTTAAAGAGATGGAAATACCAGACCACTTTACCTGCTTCCTGAGAAACCTGTTCACAGGTCAAGAAGCAACAGAACCTAACATGGAACAATGGACTGGTTCCAAATTGGGAAAGGAGTACATCAAGATAGTTTATTGTCACCTGGTTATTTAACTAATATGTAGAGTATATCATGAGAAATACCAGGCTGGATGAAGCACAAGCTGGATTCAAGATTTCTAGGAGAAATATAAGATATGCAGATGACACCACTTTTATGGCAGAAAGTGAACAGGAACTAAAGAGCCTCTTGATGAAAATGAAAGAGGAGAGTTAAAAAGCTGGCTTTAAACTCAACATACAGAAAACTAAGATCAATCGAATGAAACCTGATAGAGCCACAATGGAGAACCATGTGGAGATTCCTTAAAAAATTGGAAATAGAACTGCCATATGACCCAGCAATCCCACTGTTGGGCATACACAGTGAGAAACCAAAATTGCAAGAGAAACATGTATACCAATGTCCATTGCAGCACTGTTTACAATAGCTAGGACATGGAAGCAACCTACATGTCCATCAGCAGCTGAATGGGTAAAGAAGTTGTGGTACATATACACAATGATTCCAATATTACCCAGCTATCAAAAAGAATATATTTGAGCAAGTTCTAATGATATGGATGAAACTGGAGCTTATTGTATAGAGTGAAGTAAGTCAGAAAGACAATCCCACTGTTGGGCATACACAGTGAGAAACCAAAATTGCAAGAGACACATGTATACCAATGTCCATTGCAGCACTGTTTACAATAGCTAGGACATGGAAGCAACCTACATGTCCATCAGCAGCTGAATGGGTAAAGAAGTTGTGGTACATATACACAATGATTCCAATATTACCCAGCTATCAAAAAGAATATATTTGAGCAAGTTCTAATGATATGGATGAAACTGGAGCTTATTGTATAGAGTGAAGTAAGTCAGAAAGAGAAATATCAATATTATATTAACACATATATATGGAATTTAGAAAGATGGTAATGATGATCCTATAAGCAAGGAAGCAAACAAGACACAGATGTAAAGAACAAACTATTGGACAATATGGGAGAAGGCAAGGGTGGGATGATATGAAAGAATAGTATTGAAACATGTATATTACCATATGTAAACTGGATGACCAGTGTATGTTTGATTAATGAGGCAGGGAACTCAAAGCCAATGCTCTGGGACAACCCAGAGGAATAGGGTGGGGAGGGTGGTGGAAGGGGTTTCAGGATGCGGGACACATCTATCTATCTTTACAGCATAAAAGTTTGAATTAGGGCACAGGAAGGAAGAAATGGAATAACTCAAGTGGTCAGTTATCTAGGTCATGCAAGGCTATCTGAAAGGGGAAATACAAAGGAAGCAACCTAATTCTATATCTAGTTGCTTTGCCAGTAGCTGTGTCATACAGCTGCAAAATATTTATTCAAGAAGGGTGTCTTTTGAAATGGATGCCTTGGCAATCAAAAGCTTAATGCCAGAGCCTTACACTACAGCACGAATCTAGAACCAATCTTGTTTTTATGTATTTACAAATGATTTTTACACATGCTTAATATATGTAGAATGCAACTGCTGTTTATGATCAAAAGATTATTTTTATTTGTTTCAAATTTATCAACAGTTGTTTCCATGTTATAAAAAAAATCACTTCACCAGTGACCCTGAGATATTTAAGGCAAGATCCCCGCATCACTCTGCAGTCAACACCGCGTTCACATTTATTTCCCTTACAGATAAATGTGTCTGACCACAGCATTATGTATTTAATGTACTTATGGCTGAGTATATTTTATTGAAAAGTATATATTTTCATTTTTCCTTAGACACTTATACTTACAGTATCATATATATGTATATTATATTGAAAAGCACATATTTTAATTTTTCACAGACACTATGTACTCTTACAATAACATATATATATATGTTAAGATATATATATATCTTAATAAATATATATATAAGAATCTGAATATATATAAGATGTGTGTGAGAGAGAAATGGTAAAATGTAAGAGTTATGGTGTCATCAATTTAATGATTCTCCACTACGAATTTTTACTTAATTGCCTAATCCAAGACAACGGAGCTGGGCATTTAAATGTTTCTGTTGATGACTTGATGTTAAGTTTTGTTAGTAGAATGCTCTAGAGAGACATTGCAGAAAATTAAGTTTTTCTTCATGGTTCTTTATACTCATTCACCAGCCTCATGGGAGTATGATTTTTTATTTACTATGTATGGTTTTTCAGAGTGTGGCTTACACAGCACTCTTTCTCCAACTGTTGATTCAGGCAACAGAAGAACAGCAGGGAGCCCCAAAGAGCAAAAGACTGCCCCAGTCCAGGTCATGGCTCCCCAGCACCTTCATCTCAGCTAAGTAAGCCATAGCAAGGTGATAGCTGGTAAGCTGAGTGCCTGAGCTTCATCCTACACAGTGGACCAGAGCCATCCTGGCCTAAGCCATACATATAAGTATGCTTGGTTTCCGCAGACCAAGTCCAGTATAACTCCAAGGTTCAAGAGTGTTTACAGTAGTACCCAAATCCCTCTGAATGCATTCTTACAAGCTTCCACTCATATGTGCTCCAGAGTATTATTCCTGCTTTTTCAGTGACTATGGAATAGCTCTAGCTTGGGCAGTTCAGCAAACCCCTCTCCAGTGGTGATCTGTAACCACATCTTATTCAACAAGGTTCAAATTCCCTTTTCAAGTTGTCCAGCCTTAGGTCCCTCCCTAAGCCATAAGGTACCTTTAGAGTTCTCCTTCCATTTCTAGAGTTATTTTCTTATTGTGGTGTAATAATTCCTTTCATTTCCTCTCTTTAAATCACTGGATTTCCTGCCTCCTGATTGGACCCAATTTGACAGCAAGAGTGGTCTCAGAAGATAAACCATAAAGATGGGTTTGGGAATTAGTCTGCTCATGCTGTTGGGCTTGGCATGGTGCTGAGCTCCTGCCTAATGGAAGATGAGATGCTCATAATCCATGGCAGGCAGTGACATAAAATTTAATTAATCCACACTAACCACCCGTGGTTAACTGTGATGAAGAGCCAACGGAAACATGTGCTTTGGGAGCCCAAGTGACTGTTGCCCTTGACCATTACAGCAGTGATGATGGCTGAGATGTGGGATGAATTAATTTGATTATAATTATTTATATATTAAAAAGTACAAGCTTGAGCCTTTTAATTCTCAGCTCAGATGGTCTGGTCTGAGCTGAGAACCAGATGGCTTCCATATCAGCCCTTAAAAAAAAAAATCTCTTATTTCTTATAGCCACAGGACTGATACTGCTGAAAATAAATGCAAAGTTTAACTGTGTGCTGAATTATGTTAATAGTTAAATACATGACCTCGTCGTGGAGTCCCCTACAAAGAGTAGTGAAAACGGAAATTGCCTTGTTCCTGATCTTACAGGGAAAACATTCAGTCACTAAGCATGCTGCTGTCTGTTGGGGTTTTTGTAGATGTTCTTTATCAGGCTCTTACTGACTTTTCTAAGTAATTGGATATCAATTATTCTCAAATGATTGTTCTGTATCAATTGATATGATCATCCTACTTTTCTTCTTTGAACTCTTACCATAGTAGATTACATTGATTGATTTTCAAATATGAAACTAGTTTTGCATTACCAGAATAAAACTAACTTATTAGACTTAATAGGGTCAAATCAAATCCCAGACCTAACACAAACCATAGAAGACTTCTATAAAGACAAATCAAAGCACTGTAGAAGAAAATGAATTTAAAAACTGAAAACAACACAAGGACTCTATGAGTGGAGCAGAATTAAAATTCTGCAACAAGAAAACTGAGACAATAAGTTTTGAAAATGTAAAACATGAATGAGACAATGAAATAAATTTGTAAGAATAAGAAATGAAGGCTTAGAGATAATCACAAAGAAATAAAATAAATAAGAACAAGTAAGTTAGAAATAAAATTTATATTTAATAAAATGAAAAACTCAATTGACTTCCAGAGGGGAAAATTAAAATAACTGAAGCAGATCTGGTGAAGAAATGGTTAAGAAATTTAGTGAAGAACTTTGTTGTTCAGTTGCTAAGTCATGTCTGACTTTTTATGACTCCATAGACTGTAGCCCGCTGTCCATAGTATTTCCCAGGGGAAAATACTGGATTTGGTTGCTTTTTCCTCCTCTAGGAGGTCTTCCTGGACCAGGAAAGGAATCTGCATCTCCTGCACTGGCAGGTAGATTCTTTACTATTGAGCCACCTGGGAAGCCAGCTAAAAGCTAAACATATAGAAAACAATTAAACAGGAATTTTAAGACTTACAAATATAATAACTGAAATTAGGACTTCGTGGATAGGTTAAATGAGCAGATTAGACAGAACTTGAATCTAATGGACACAACTTCCCTGGTGGCTCAGTTGGTAAAGAATCTTCCTGCAATGTGGGAGACCAGGGTTCAATCCCTGGGTTGAGAAGATCCCTGGAGAAGGAAATAGCTACCCACTCCAGTATTTTTGCCTGGAGAATTCCATGGACAGAGGAGCCTGGCAGGCTATAATCCATGGAGTCACAAAGACTTGGACACAATTGAGTAACTAACACTTTCTTTTTCAGGAAGAATACTATGTCCAGTTCTTCAGAATTACATGTTATTTCCCTGTGTGTACACAGAACATCTGTGAAAATTGACCAAACACTGGGCCATAACTCAACCTCCACAATTTCAAAGGAATGAAATCATGGAATGCTTTCTATGACCACAGTGGAATTAAGCCAGAAATTAATAGCAAAGTTGCAACTAAAAACATTTTTATGCTTGAAAACTGTGAAACAGCAATCTACATAATCCAATGATCAAAGAATAAAATGTAACAGATTTTTTTAATATTATTAGCTGAAAGGTGATGAAATAATGGAAAATCTTGTGGAATGGCTTCAGTTCAGTTCAGTTGCTCAGTCTTGTCTAACTCTTTGCAACCCCATGAATTGCAGCATGCCAGGCCTCCCTGTCTATCACCAACTCCTGGAGTTCACTCAGACTTATGTCCATCGAGTCAGTGATGCCTTAGAGGGACATATATAGCTTTAAATTCTCATATCTGAAAATAATTGCTTAAAAACAATAATCTAAGCATTCATTCATGTAAGCAGGAAAAATAACAGCTAAATCAAAAGAAAAAAGAGGGAAAAAATAATAAAGATGTGAGTAGATATAAGTGAAGGAGAAACATACATTGCTAAAACTAGTTCTTATGAAGACTATAACATTAATAAACCCACTGGCTTTATTATAATCTAAAAACCTTCTACTAAGGGATATTTTGAGTTTGGATCTGAAAGAAGATATCCCCACCCCTTTATACCGTATATATGGAGCTCACAAACTATGCCCCTTATTTCACCTTGTTTTCCATTCCAGAACATTTATTTTAAAATGCCCAGTTAAAGATGAAAAAAAATGAAGATGCAAGTAATTATTTCTGTTTATAAAAATGTGAGTTAGAATGGTTCATTCATTTAAGAAGCCAGTTGTAAGGTTAAAAATTTAATTCATTTATTTAATACTTTTCAGCAGACACCACAGGACTGAAGACCTTCTCTTAGCTCCAAACCTGTATCCAGGACAATTTTTTCTTGGTCCCAATTTCAGCCATTATGGAGTGAAAACTCTATCTCCAGTGACTGTGTCACTTAGCATAAAGACTCCCAACAACAACAGCAAAAAGAAGTAAAATAAAACAAGAATTCAGCATGCTAATAACGATCATAGGTATGGAGATATATCATACTTTCCAAACTTGATAACTGTAACACTGTTCAAGTTAATATGTTTTTAGAATAAAAAATTACCTTTGTGAAAACTTAGGTGCTATAAAAACAAGAAAAAAAGTGATATTCACTTTAATAGGAACTGTCAACAAATAAATTATTATCAGTTAAATGTATAAACTGGATCATCCATTTTGTAACTTTATGTCTTCCAAGCATCCTGGTACAGAAAATTGAGGTTATAGTGCTTAAAAAGCATAACAAAATGAAAACTTTGATCCTGTGGTAGCTGTCACATATGCCACATTTGTGACATTTGAATGTATATGCCACAAACAAAAAAAATTACAGACACACACACATCCACATGCATACACACCCACTTACACACTGCTGCTGCTGCTGCTGCTCCTGCTGCTGCTGCTAAGTCGCTTCAGTCATGTCCAACTTTGTGCGACCCCATAGACAGCAGCCCACCAGGCTCCCCCACCCCTGGGATTCTCCAGGCAAGGACACTGGAGTGGGTTGCCATTTCCTTCTCCAATGCATGAAAGTGAAAAGTGAAAGTGAAGACACTCAGTCATGCCCGACTCTTAGTGACCCCAGGGACTGCAGCCTAAAGGCTCCTTTGTCCACGGGGTTTTCCAGGCAAGAGTACTGGAATGGGGTGCCATCGCCTTCTCCGACTTACACACAGGCACACACATATAAACATACACACATATAAACACAACAACAAACAGAAACATGAACATATATACAGACACACAAACATATCTACATACTTAACACACATAAACACCCACTTATATACATGCACATTCTTATACACATGCACAGCTCCTTACATAACATGCACCCTGCTTACATAAGCTTTCCTGGTTACTCAGACAGTAAAGAATCTGCCTACAATGCTGGAGACCAGGGTTTGGTCCCTGGGGTGCAAAGATACCCTGGAGAAGGTAATGGCAACCCACTACATTATTCATGGCTGGAGAATTCCAGGGACAGAGGAGCCTGGTGGGCTACAGTCCATGAGATCACAAAGAGTCGGACACGACTGAGTGATTAACACTTTCACACCTACTTACATACCTATGCATCCATACACATATTACACATACATACCCAACCACACATACACAAACACTACAAGGTGTGTATATTTACATCCAAAAATTGATTTTTAAAATTAGTGTTTTGAAAATATGAATGCATCCCAATAAATGCTGCATTAAAGCCAAGTAAAATATGTAGATGTTCATTTGGACAACAGAACCTTTATATAGGAAATGTCCTTGAAAATATTTTGATTATTAAGAGCCATGAGTAACAAATGTACCTATAATATAAAGCTCAAATATTCTCATTTGTAAAGCTGTTCCATTTCATCCCATCCTCTTTTCCTCTCTGTCTCTGCCCTAATTCTCTCTTCTCTCATGATGTTTCAGCTCTGACTTGAAAGTAGCAGAAGTTTAATGCTGAAAGCATTTTACAGACTAATAGCCATTTTGGGGCTATTAGTAGGAATTAAAATGGCTTAATAAATTCTAGCATTCCTATTAATGTCACTCCAGGTGTAGAAAGAGATAAAAAATTATATGTCTTCATTGTAGTGATAGTGAAACAAACTACTGTGTATAATTCATGCTTGGAAATGAGCAAACACCGCAGCTAGAAGCAAGCTCAAGAAACCACGAGACACAAAGTCAGAATGCCCATCACTAAAAAAAAATCTACAAACAATAAATGCAGGAAGAGTATTGAGAAATAAGAACCGACTTGCACTGTTGATGGGTATGTAAATTGACGCATCCACTGTGGAGAACAGTTCCTTAAAAAGTGAAAATTACAACTACTATATGACCCAGCAATCCCACTACTGGGCATATACCCTGAGAAAACAATAATTCAAAAGGATACATGTACCCTAGTGTTCATTTCAGCACTATTTACAATAGCCAGGACATGAAAGCAACCTAACTGTCCATCAACAGGGTAATGGATAAAGAAGATGTGGTACATATATACAATGGACTGTTACTCAACCATAAACAGGGACAAAGTTGCATCATTTGTAGTGATGTTGATGGACCTGAGTCTGTCATATAGAGTGGGTCAGAGAGAAAAACAAACTTTGCATATTAATGCATATATATGGAATCTAGAAAATGGATACAGATAAACCTATTTTCAGAGCAGGAATAGAGACTCAGAGAGAACGGACATGCTGACACAGTGGGCAAAGGGAAAGGTAGACGAATTGAGAGAATAGCTTTGACATAAATACACTGCTGCTGCTGCTAAGTCACATCAGTCATGTCCGACTCTGTGCGAACCCATAGACAGCAGCCCACCAGGCTACCCCTTCCCTGGGATTCTCCAGACAAGAACACTGGAGTGGGTTGCCATGTCCTTCTCCAATGCATGAAAATGAAAAGTGAAAGTGAAGTCGCTCAGTCGTGTTCGACTCTTAGCGACCCCATGGACTGCAGCCTACCAGGCTCCTCCATCACTACCATGTGTAAAATAGATAGCTAGTGGGAAGCTGCTGTATAGCAGAGGGAGCTCAGCTCCATGCTCTATGATGACCTTGAAGGATGTGATGGGGGACTTGGAGAGAGGCTTAAAAGGGAGGGGATATATGTATACATATAGCTGATCACTTTGTTGTACAGCAAAAACTAATGCAACATTGTGAAGCAATTACACTCCAATAAGAAAAAGAAAGCACGGGAGACTATGTTTGACTACTTCACCCAGTTTCCTCTTTTGAGGGGAAGGCTCTGTATAAGGAAAAGAGCTGCCTTGGAGCCCCATCTTGACTTACAAAAAGACCATCGCTGACTCGTGATTCTTATCTGCTCAGTGGAAGGAACAGGAGCAGAAAAGAAGTGAAGATGCAGAAGTCCACTAGGACAGACCACTCCATCCCACAACTGCAAGCAGTGATCAGAAGAAAAAGCATTTGTGTCTAGGCTTACTCCACCACGATCGTTGAAATTCCACCAGGAAATGCACAATATTATTAATAGATTTCTTGAGAGAAACTTCCTTGAGCCCAGATACATGTGCACTGTCTTGAGTCATTTTGCATTTATTCACAAAGCTCAGGATAGAACACTAAATAGTTAAAATATACATCTAATCTAATTTTTCACTTAACAATTCTGAAATTCTACCAAAGAAAGTATTAGTTGCTGTGTCATGTCCAACTCTGTGACCCCATGGACTGTAGCCCACCAAGCTCCTCTGTTCATAGGGATTCTCCAGGTAAGAACACTGGAGTGGGTAGCCATTCCCTTCTCCAGGAGATCTTCCCCACCTAGGGATCAAACCTGGGTCTCCTGCATTGCAGGCAGATTCTTTACCATCTGAGCCCCCAGGGAAGTCCCTCTACCAGTATGGCATGGCTAATAAATTTGTAAAACAAGTATAATTTTCAAGTAGTGCAAACCTCTATAATAATTTGGAAAAGCAAAATTTTCCCCTCTCTGTAATCTTAAATAGATAATAGATTCTCAAGCATTTTAAATATGTAAATGGACAAATAATTGATTATCAGCTTCAGCTGAAATGTCTACTCTAAATCTTGAATTAAGTACAGATGAAAAACTAAACTTTAAGGCCTTATTTTTAGAGACTGAATTAAGACAGAGCAGGAGCAGTAGTCATATGGAGTGGGAATTGTGGAAAGGAAGAATGAAAATCCTGGGCGTGCAGAAGAGGAAAAGTTGACACCTGTTTCACCCTTTTCCCTCTATTTCTACTTGATGGTCCTGGGTCAGGGGTTATCATTTGCACCCAAATGACTCATCAACCCCAAAACTGCCTCCTTAGCTGATGTTTTGTTCCATTACTTTCATGGACACCAAAGCAGTGGAAACTCTGATTTATACAGCCTTTTTTATATTCTCAGGAGTCTTCCATGTAAATCAGTTTTATTATAAACTTAGAATAAACATGGAATTCAGTAACTGCCCAACAAATTCTAGAAGGAAGTAAAAAAGATGTAGGAGGGATGACTCATAGTCCAAGTTATTTTTTCATTATAATTTCTGTAAACTTTGTACACCCTGTAAAAAAATAGAATCAATACCTTAACGCTTTGTTAGTGTCTGGCTGTGTCCATGAAGGACCGTACATAAGCACAGACACATATGTTATCCAGCTATCTGCTCTGTGGGGGTCACACAGCTCCTGTGTCAACGTGCCATCATCCAGGGAGAAATAGGATCACACTGTTTCAGAGAATCCTTAGGGCTGTTGATGGAGAAGGCAATGGCAACCCACTCTAGTACTCCTGCCTGGAAAATCCCTTGAACGGAGGAGCCTGGCAGGCTGAAGTCCATGGGGTCGCTAAGAGTCAGACATGACTGAGCGTCTTCACTTTCATTTTTCACTTTCATGCATTGGAGAAGGAAATGGCAACCCACTCCAGTGTTCTTGCCTGGAGAATCCCAGGAATGGGGGAGCCTGGTGGGCTGCTGTCTATGGGGTCGCACAGAGTCGGACATGACCGAAGCGACTTAGCAGCAGCAGCAGAAGGGCTGTTGAGAGTGCCTTCCTCTGACAGCTCAGGATAGCTAGTAAGTGGTCAGAAAGAAGTGTTAATTGAATTTTTTTCAGGACTGGATTAAATGTCTTACAACAAAAATACACATTTGGGGCACAAAATAAATAGTGCAAAACATTAAATATACTAATCTAGAAAATATTAGTATTTCAAATCACTGCCAGATTATCCTGATTCAGCTTCCCTGTGACAGTTCTATTTCCTTCCATCTTTTGCTGGATCATAGGGGAGTTCTATTTTTGAATTTTTGAGGAACTTCCATACTGTCTCCCATAATGGCTATACCAAATTGCTTTCTCACCACCAGTGTACAAGGTTTTCTTTTCTCCACACCCTTGCCTTTTTGGCACTTTAAGTTAATCCAAAAATATTATCCCTGTATTGTATGTATGCAGTTAAGGCAATGGAGATAGCAACAATCTCCTTAAGTTAGTGTTTGCATCTGAAAAAAAAAAAAACTATAGGGTGTTAATGTCTACCATTATTTCTTTAAAGGGTAGGAGAATGCTGATCAACATACAGGTGGGATTGCTTAAAATAAACCCTGTATATGGACTAAAAAGGAAGACACTTCGTGCCTAGCACTTACATGGAAGCCTTTTTTTTTCTTAGTTTTTATTGGAATATACTTGATATACAATGTAGTATTAGTTTCAGGTGTACAGCAAAGTGAATCAGTTATGCACATACATATGTTCACTCTTTTTTAGATTATTTTCCCATATAGGCCACTATAAGAGTTTTGAATAGAATCCCTTGTGCTATACAATAGGTCATTATTAGTTATTTTATATATAGTAGTGTTTACTTGTCAATCCTAATCTCCCAATTATCCTTTCCCTACCTTTTCCCCTTTCCCTAACTGTGACCATAAGTTTGTTTTCTACTTCTGTGACTCTATTTTGTAAATAAGTTCATTTGCAAAGAGTTGACTCATTGGAAAAGACCCTGATGCTGGGAGGGATTGGGGGCAGGAGGAGAAGGGGATGACCAAGGATGAGATGGCTGGATGGCATCACGGACTTGATGGACGTGAGTCTGAGTGAACTCCAGGAGTTGGTGATGGGCAGGGAGGCCTGGCGTGCTGCG
This sequence comes from Aepyceros melampus, assembly GCA_006408695.1. Classification (NCBI taxonomy): domain Eukaryota; kingdom Metazoa; phylum Chordata; class Mammalia; order Artiodactyla; family Bovidae; genus Aepyceros; species Aepyceros melampus. Next base: position 45,151 of record SJXQ01009269.1, on the reverse strand, counting down.
TTTCATGGGGTTGCAAAGAGTCGGACACGACTGAGCGACTGAACTGAACTGAACTGAACTGTACATTTTTTTAAAAATTCCACATATAAGCAATGTCCTATGATATTTGTCTTTGTCTATCTGACTTAGTTCACTTAGTATGGTAAACTCTAGGTCCATCCATGTTGCTGCAATGGCATTATTTCATTCTTTTTATGGTTGAGTGTTATTACATTTTGTATATGTACCACACCTTCCTTATGCATTGCCCTGTTGATGAACATTTAGGTTGCTTCCATCTATTCTTAAAGTAGATCTCTTCCTAACCTAATAGGTTTAATGGTGTTTATATGAGGTAGATTAGCTATTGCATGCTTTGTCTCTCCATCATTATACAGAAGCCCTTTCTGCGTGGAAAAGGTCCTGAAGTGAAAGAATTTATTCCACGATGACTCTCATCCTATAGATAAAACGTCAATGTGGCATCAATTCATCAAACAAAAAACAGACTGGGAAGCAGTTTCCATGTGGTTTCAGGATTAGAGTCAGTCCCTAAAACATGCTCAAGTGAAGATTAATCCTTCACCTACCCAGGATGTGCATGGCCAGACTTCCTAGTGTTGCAGAAACCAGTACTCTAGAAACCAAGCACCGTATTCAGAGAGTTGGAGAACTCAGGTTTATTACACTGGGGGGCCCAGAGGAGTTAACACGCCAAGCTCTGAGCCCCGAACAAAGGGGTTACAGAGTTTTTATACATGGACAGGCATGATTAAGTGGGTTTGCAGGTTTGCAGGGGCTAAGGCAATTGCCAACGGTAGGACAAGGGTGAGCGAGATAAGCTCCAGTTCCTAGTATTGTGAGTCCCCATTTTCTGAGACCTACATGATCTAGACTTTGCAAGGAGCAAGCTGAGTTACAGAGGCAGAAAGAGGAGGTTATGTAAAAATTTTAACTTTTCCTCCTTATTCCCCCCTCTTGATGCTTCTATCACTCATTGTAGAAAGCATCATCTCATGTTTTGGTAGGACATTCAGAGCTCCCTGTCATTTAGGGGGCTATATTGAGCTATTACCATTTGTAATTTTACAGATTCAATTCGAGAGATATGAAAATAGCATTGAGAATGCAAAGGCCAAACAAGAGCGCTGCAAAGACCATGAAGAGAGGACCTATTAAAGGGAGAAGCCACAATGCCCAATTCCAGATATTGTTCCAATTACCCCAAGAATTTGCTAGTTCCTCTCTCCTTTTCATGATTTGTTCCCTTAGCTGTTAGGCCATGCCCCTGACTATTCCTGATTGGTTTACATAAAAGCAGTATTCTTCATTTAAGAAAAGGCAGCGTCTTCCCTTTTCAGCTGTCAGTAGGTCTAGCCCTCTCCTATACTGTAAAACCACCTCAGCCAGGGAGTCTAGTTGGTCCTGTAAGGCCACTAAAGATTTGACCACTCTCTCAATGTCGTCTGTGAGGTGTTTGGAGAGTGTATGGTAAAAGGTGGTTGATGAAGCAATTCCTCCTATTCCCATACCTACCCCAGTCGTGGTTCCCAGACCAGCTAGTAGGAGTATAAACTGGATAGCTCTTTTTGACTGCATATGTGCTGCCATATATGCATATACATATGCCATATATGCATATGCACTCTCATACAGTGAGAGTCTGGTTGTTAGGGACAATAGTCATCTGGGGAGTGAGGAAAGCTAAAGTGCAGATACCCATCCAATTGACTGATAGACATAAGTAAGCATCTTCTCCACAAAGAAAAGGCTTTGATGGGGACAGCACCATATTGTGTTTATGGGAGGATGAGTGGGCCACTCATCTTTTAAAGTTTGATTACATTGGTCCCTGGCTAAATTGCATACAGTTTCAGTTCCTTAGTCATTTGTAAAACATTCTGGAGCCTTTTGAGTTAACTCAATTGTCCTTAAGACTGGCCCTTGTAAGGGTGGATCTATAAGAGTTTCCATGGCTATTGCGTTATTTAATGGTATGGGTGTAACTAAGTACCATGGAGCTCCCAAGGATGAGTAAAGCCAGCAATCCCTGGCCATCTGGGGTTGATGTCATTAAGTAGGTGATGAGTTGCATTGAAAACCTGGTACAGACAAGGGTCTAAGGGGGATTAACTCTGTAACCCAGGTCAGACTGCTAAGAGGCAGAGCCTGATTTTTTAGGGCAAAGTTGGTCCGTGATTTTGTTTGTCTGTATTATTGTCCCTGACCAGTAGGTTTTCCCATATGTTTGATAGACAGATACCTGTTCTGGCTTGTAACATCTGTGTGGCATTTGGAGGTAGACAGAGGCATGGGGGCATGATGGCAATGCCATGGTGTCAGGATACTGCCCGGGGTTTGGATACTCTGGTGGGGGAAAGGTAGCAGCAGCAGGGGGCATGACTGGCAAACAGTTTTGGCACCTAGGCCCCTGAATATACATAGTATGGTTATGAAGGCAGTAGACGATCACCCTATAAGATTGGCTGTCTATACATTGCTCTAGCTGGTAGGTAAGCAAGTGATTTTCCAAAGGTTGACTGTAGTGTTGACAGGTGCATGATGGATAAGGAACGGCACCACCTGTTACAGCAAGGGACACCAAAAGGCTGCAAAGCAGCCTGCACATAACAGATAACTGAACACTAGCAAAAGGTATTCTCCCCATCTTTGGGCTGTCACCACTATAGCCACTGAGCCTATCAGTTATACTGTGGAGCAATTTAGTTAATAGGGAGAATTGATCATAAGAGACATCTAATAAGAATGAAGCTTCCCACTACGGTGAGATAACAGACAGCTAACTGCAGCTTCTGACCCAAATCCCAGTCCTGGGGTGTGACTGAAGCTAGTCCTGTAGTGAAGAGCACAGCAATAATACCAATCATGGACAGAGTCCAGGGTTGGCAATGAAAATCCATTGATATTTTGATAGCCAGATCCTCAAGTTTCCACTGTGCATTGACCAACCAGCTGCCAGAGTGTGGCTGGAGCAAGGCTGAAGAATCCTCAAGCTTCTGCCATGTGTGGACTACTCAGCTTCCAGAGTGACTAGAGCAAGGCTCAGCGTCTTTCGTGGGTGAGGGTCATTGTTTTAGGAACCAGACCTTTAGGGGAGTTGCAGGGTCCTGAACTGTTTTCCAGGTGTCCTATTACAGGGAGCCACTGCCTTCTTGACTCTGGTGTGGTAGATCCAAGAGATAACACCTGTAACTTTAACAGCAGAAGGGGTTGCCAGGATGATCATGTGAGGGCCTGTCCAAACTGGCTGAAGCAGTTCTTTTTTTCCAATCTTTAACCCATATCTCATCTCCTGGCTGATAGGGATGAACCCAGTTGCCCAAAGGAATGGGTGTCCTTTCTAAGGTTTCTCAGGCGATATGGTAGAAGACTTTTCCTAGGGCCTGAAGGGGTCAGGACATCTCCAGGCCAGCTAGTTGTTGGGGGTTTCCCTTGAGCTTTAGTATCACTGGGGGCTTTCTACCATATAAGATCTCAAAGGGAGAATAGCCAGAGGATCCCGGGGTGCATCGGACTTGGAGTAAGACTAGGGGTAATATGTCAATCCAAGATAACTGGGTCTCCTGACAGAGTTTGGCTAATGTTGTCTTGAGGGTCCGATTCATGTGTTCAACTTTCCCTGAGCTCTGTGGCCAGTAAGCAGTGTGAAGCTTCCATTTGATTCCCAGTGTCCTGGATAAAGTTTGGATTATCTCAGACACAAAAACTGGCCCATTATCAGACTTGATGGAGATAGGCAGCCCATATCTCGGAATTGTGTCCCTTAGTAAGACCTTCACTTCTTGTGCCCATTCAGTGCCTGTGGGGTAGGCTTCAGCCCATCTCGAGTAGGTGCAGACTACCACAAGTAAATACTTACAGCCCCTATAGGGCTTAACTTCAGTAAAGTCCACTTATAGACCTTTAAAGGGCAGTATCCCAACTGTTTGCACCCCTGGGTTGGGTCTTGGTCTTTGGCTGGCATAGTTTTGCACACAAGTCACACACCTAGCACTGATCTGGGCACACAGGGTTGGGAGCTTAGGAATGAAATAGTGGTGGCTCAGTAAACTCTCCAGCACAGTTCCTCCTAAATGAGTTGTCTCAAGACATTGTTTTACCAGCTGGCTTGCTATATTGCTGGGGACAAAGAGTCTGTGTTCTGGGAGCTTCACCAGCCCTCCTTTTCTTTTATTTCTCCCTTATTTAGAGCCCACTGGTCTTCTTCCTTGGACAGAGGCAATTCTGGTGCCAAGAGACTTAAAGATTGACTTGGGGCTCAATGTGGGGCTCAGCTGGGTCACCACCTCCTTGGCTGCCTGATCAGCCAACTGATTTCTTTTGCTGATTGGATCAGTTCCTCCCTGATGGCCTTTACAATGGATGATTGCCACTTCCAGACTGCTTCCAAAAGTTGAAAAATTTCTTTTTTGTTTTTAACCTCCTTTCCCTACCCCCTGCTCTCAATAGTTCCCTTTCTTTATAAATTGTCCCATGCACATATAAAGTAGCAAAGGCATAACTTGTATCAGTATAGACATTGACTCGTTTCCCTTCGGTCTGCCTTAGCTCCTGGGCGAATGCCCAAAGCTCAGCCCGTTATGCTGACCAGCCTTGCAGCAAGGCCTCAGCCTTCACTATCTCATCAGTTGTTGTTACAGCATAGCCTGCTTTGTGCTGCCCATCTTGGATGAAACTTTCTGACAGTGAACAATTCCAGTTCTGGGTTCTGGAGGGTAATGTCCATCTGCTGGAGTAAATCTCACCAGTGACCTCTTCAAAGTTATGACCGGGGGTTCCTGTTTCCATAGGTAAAAAGGTGACAGGGTTCAGTGTCCACACGGTCTCAAGTTGGAACTGTGGATTTTTGCAAAGCAGTGTTTGATAGTGAGTCATCCTGGAGTTGGTCAGCCAGTTATGCCCCTGGATGTTCAACAGGGCAGTAACAGCATAGGGAAACTTTACATTTACATTTGTCTTCAGTTCAGTTCAGTCACTCGGTCATGTTGACTTTTTGTGAGCCCATGGACCCCAGCATGCCAGGCCTCCCTGTAAATCACCAACTCTCGGTTTACCCAAATGCATATCCATTGAGTCGGTGATGCCATCGAACCATCTCATCCTCTGTCATCACCTTCTCTTCCCACCTTCAACCTTTCCCAGCATCAGGGTCTTTTCAAATGAGTCAGCTCTTCCATCAGGAGGCCAAAGTATTGGAGTTTCAGCTTTAGCATCAGTCCTTCCAATGAACACTCAGAACTGATTTCCTTTAGGATGGACTGATTGGATCTCCTTGCATTCCAAGGGACTCTCAAGAGTCTTCTCCAACACCACAGTTCAAACGCATCAATTCTTCAGCCCTCAGCTTTCTTTACAGTCCAACTCACTTCCATACATGTCTACTGGAAAAACCATAGCCTTGACTAGACGGACCTTTGTTGGTAAAGTGATGTCTCTGCTTTTTAATATGCTGTCTAGGTTGGTCATAACTTTCCTTCCAAGGAGTAAGCATATTTAAATTTCACGGCTGCAGTCACCATCTGCAGTGATTTTGGAGCCCAGAAAAATAAAGTCTGCCCCTGTTTCCCCATCTATTTCCCATGAAGTGATGGCACCAGATGCCATGATCTTAGTTTTCTGAATGTTGAGCTTTAAGCCAACTTTTTCACTCACCTCTTTCACTTTCATCAAGAGGCTCTTTAGTTCTTGTTCCCTTTCTGCCATAAAGGTGGTGTCATCTGCATATCAGAGGTTATTGATATTTCTCCCAGAAATCTTGATTCCACTTTGTGCTTCCTCCAGCCTAGCATTTCTCATGATGTACTCTGTATATAAGTTAAATAAGCAGGATGACAATATACAGCCTTGACGTACTCCTTTTTCTATTTGGAACCAGTCTGTTGTTTCATGTCCAGTTCTAACTGTTGCTTCCTGACCTGCATACAGAGTTCTCAAGAGGCAGGTCAGGTGGTCGGGTATTCCCATCTCTTTCAGAATTTTCCAGTTTATTGTGATCCACACAGTCAAAGTGCTATCTGCTTCTCTGCTTATCTGCTTCTCTGACCAAAACCACAGTGGCAGTTAATGCCCAGAGGCATGGGGGCCATCCCGTGGCCCCTGGATATAGTCGTTTGGACAGGTATGTGACTGGGCTCTGCCATGGACCAATTGTTTATGTGAGGACACCCCTGTGCTGTGTGATTTTTTTTCTCATATAAAAAAAGTGAAAGTCCCATGTCACATGGCAGCCCTAATGCTGGAGCGCTGGTCAAGAGTCTATCTCTTCTAATGCCTTTTCCTGTTCAGGTCCCCACTATTGGGGATCCTTACCAGACCTTGCTGTGGCTTTAAACAAAGGCTTGGCAATTTCAGAGAAACCTGGTGTCCAGATCCAGCAGAATCCAGCAGCCCCAAGGAACTCACAGACTTCTTTCTTGGTGTTTGGCTGAGGTATTGAACAGATGGCTTACTTCCTTTCATGTCCGAGTGCTTGATGCCCTTTTGAGATGACAAACCCCAAGTGCTTGACCTCCTGTCTGAGCCTTTTTCCATGACACCTTGTACCCTGTGGTGGAGAGTAGAGCCAACAGATCTTTGGTGCCTCTCCAGCAGTCCCTTGGGTGGGACTGGCTAGCAACAGGTCATCCAAGTACTGGAGTAGGGTGCAGTTTCAAGTTTCTCCTGGAAAGGCAGTAAGGTCTGCAGCTAGGGCTTCACAAAACAGGGTACGTGAATTTTTGAAGCCTATGGCAGTCGAGTCCCAGTCAGCTGTGTCTTTCTCCCAGTGTTTGGGTCTTCCCATTCAAAGGCAAACAAGAGCTGGCTGGCTGGTGACAGCCAGAGGCAGAAGAAAGTGTCCTTGAGATCAAGGCAGGTGAAGCAGCTTGCCTGAGTGGGTAAGAGACTCAGGAGAGTGTAGGGATTTGGGGCCGCTGGATGGATGGTGATCACCCCACTGTTGACGGAGTGGAGGTCCTGGATGGGGCAGTAGTCATTCCTTCCAGACTTTTTGACTGGTAACAGTGGAGTATTCCAGGAAGACTGACATTCAGTTAGGACCTTGGCTTCTCGCAGGTGCTGGATGTGGTCCCAAATTCCCAGGCATGCCTCTCGTGTTACTGGATATTGTTTTTGTCTAACAGGAGTGGCTCCTGGCCTCAGGTCCACTACAATGGGGGCATGGTTTTTGGCCAAATCTTGGGGCTCCCTCTCAGACTAGACATCAGAGAATTCTTTAGCGCCTAGGGGGATTTATTTGTTCCCTCTCTGAGGAATAGAGATGCCATTCATCTTCCCTGGGCATGGTCATGGCCATCATCAGAGCCAATTGGCTCCCCAAGGTGAGGCTTGCAGGCTTTCTGGGGCCAAAGGTGATTTGTGCCCCCAGTTTTGTCAGTAAGTCTCTATCTAGCAAGGAAATGGGGGCATTCCCATAAGCACAGAAATTCATGAGTCACCAGATGGCCCCCTCGCTGACACAAATGGGCCCTGCAAAATGAATGGACCACCATGTCCCCTGTGGCCCCAATAATAGTTGATATTCGGCCTGTGAAGGGAGCTACAAGTGTGGTTACCATGGAATGTTCAGTTCCAGTATCCATCATAAAAGTCATTGATTGGCCCCCTACTTTCATCATGACCATGGGCTCCCAGGGGCCCAGGATCAAGGAGCCCAGTCTTCCCTAGACTGATTCTGCTCTGGCCAGGCCAATAAGGTTTTGGTACCTTTCTTTGTTGGGTTGACTAAACTTCTTCAACCCTTTAGATGTCAATGGGGGCACTCATTTTTAAGTGTCCAGTCTCTTTGCAATGGGCGCACTGGTTGTAGCATAGTGGTGGCCTTTTCTTAGTATCCCCTTTCCATGAAGGAACCAGTCTGTTTCACTGGATCTGAGCTCCTCAATGTTGCTGCTAGCTAGGCTGCCTTCGGTTTCATTTTTATATCTGTTTCTCATTTGGCTTCACGGTCTCAGTTCACAAAGACTTCTCTTTGTTCCCTCTAGGAGCTATGTGGCATTCATCCCAGTGAAGCCTTCCAGCTTTTGGAGCTTTTGTTGGATGTCTACATAGGACTGAGCCAAAAAGGCAGTGCTAATCATCTGTTGATTCTTGGCTGTTTCAAGGTCAAATGAGGTGTATGTCCAGAGTGCTTCACATAGTCTTTCACAAAAATTGGTGGGGGTCTCATCCACTTTTTGGTTTATCATTGTAATTTTGGACATATTGGTAGGCTTTTGATTCCCACCCCCCCCCCCCGGCCC
>SJXQ01009269.1:0-36767 GCA_006408695.1 Aepyceros melampus | reverse complement strand
GCGTTTGGCCCCCCCCCCCCCCCGTCAGAGTCCATGTAGAAGGTCATCACAGTAGTGACTCCAGGTTTCTTGTCCTTCTCTGGTATTGAAATCCCAATCAGATCTCATCTCTGGCATTGCTTCTTATGCCTATCCTTCTACATCTAAGACATCTGCAGGTGCTTGTCCTCGGAGCCATTTTTGGGTTTTTGTTGAGATGCATTGCCTCTCCTCAGTGGTGAAGAGAGACATAAGGAGCTGGTGACAGTCATCCCATGTAGGCTGATGGGTGTAGGAAATGGACTCTAGGAGGTCAATCATAGCCTGTGGTTTCTCAGAGTATGCTGGGTTATGGTGTTTCCAGTTTAGGAGATCAGTAGTGCTGAAGGGCTGGTAATAGAGGATGGAGTAACCAGGCTGGACTGAGCCATCTTCGTTCACTTGTTGAGGACCTTGAGTTTCTTGCAGTGGCATCTGATGAGCCATGGCCAGCTGGTTAGATCGTTTGGCCGAGCAGAGCCACTTCCCTACTGACTCGGGGCTGGATTCTTGCTAATGAGGTGGTGCAGGGGACACACAGGGAGGTGGACTGTCTGGCAATGGGTCCAGTGCTGACTATGTTGGGGCTTGTGGAGTCAGGGGAATGTATGGTAGGGGCAGTAGTGGCCTTCCATTGGATCTCCCTGGAATATAGGGTTTTTTCCTTCTTCTTTCTTTTTTCTGAGTGGTTGGGCTACAAATACCCTACTCTGTCCCTGTCCGTTCATGCAAAATCTTGCCCGTGGGGGAAGGGCCTGTGCTATTAGAAGATAGGCCTCTATATGTGGAAACTGATCTGGATGTCTTGGAGTCCCAGTGACTACCTGGTGTACTGCTTGGACAGTGGGCAGGTCGAGAGTGCCCTCTGGCGGCCTTCCAACGTCAAATGATGGCCAATCGAGCTCACACAAGTTACAAAGCTTCCTGGGGGCCATCTTGACTCCATAATCTCTTACAAAACCCTTCTTAAATTTCTTTATCATACCATCTAAAACTGTTGGCTTAGAGGAACTTTCCCCCATGTTGACAAATGTAATCTGCTTGACAGAGTTTTGAAGAAAACCTAATCTCTTAGATGTCAGCTCAAGGAGTGAGTTGACAGAAGAATAACTGGTAACCAATATTTCTCCCTCCCTGTGTATTCCACTCTTGAGTCAGCAGTGCAAAGACAAACAAGGTGGGTGCCGCCTCAAAAGAGGAGACCATTCAGGTACCTGCTTCACCACATCCCCAGGGGGAACTTAGGTGCCTCTTAGCACTGGGGGATCAGTATAAAGCCCTGATCCGAATCTGTCTTGCAGGGAGGGACTGAGTCCCCCAGGGGCAGACACCACCTTGAGCCATATGACGTCACCACGGAACGGCAAGCTAGGGCCCACTCAGACTCCTTAGAGACGAAGGCTGTGAAGCTGCACAATCGAGCCCGAAGTGCAAGTGGATCGGGCTGCACACTCATTCACGTTCATTTTTCATCTGCCTGGCTGCTCTCTCGAGGGAGACTTAAGACACCTCTCAGCACTGGCAGGTTGGTATAAATCCCTGACCCGGAACAGCCTCTCAGGGAGGGATCAAATCCCCCAGAGACTGGCACCTCCTTTCAGCCTTATGAGGTCGTCATGGAACCACAGGGTTTTTTCTTTTTTTTCTTTTTTTTATGGATGGGGGAGAGAGGAGGAGGAATTTATTTAAATATTCTGTGATACAACTTTTTTGGAGGGATTCAGATTTTTTTTTTCACGTTACAATATTGTATTGGTTTTGCCATACATTGACATGAATCCACCACCAGTGTACATGTGTTCCCCATCCTGACCCTCCTCTCTCCCCATCCCATCCCTCTGGGTCATCCCAGTGCACCAGCCCCAAGCATCCTGTATCATGGATAGAACCTGGACTGGTGATTCGTTTCACATATGATAATATACATGCTTCAATGCCATTCTCCCAAATCATCCCACCCTCACCCTCTCCCACAGAGTCTGTGTCTCTTTTGCTGTCTCACATACAGGGTTGGAAAATCCCGTGGACAGAGGAGCCTGGTAGGCTGCAGTCCATGGGGTCGCTAGGAGTCAGACACGACTGAGTGACTTCACTCTCACTTTTCACTTTCATGCATTGGAGAAGGAAATGGCAACCCACTCCAGTATTATTTATTTTGCTTAAGAAGCAGACTTTCACTTGTAAGACAGTGGAAACAACAACAACAACAAAATTTGAAATCTAAATCTGTCTGAAGTAAAAGTACCACCACAAGTACTAGTTGCATTAGTTTCCTATTGCCGCGTAAGAGATCACCATGGATTTAGCAACTTGAAACAGCACCCATCATTAACGCACAGTTCTGTAAGTCCAAGTGAGCTCAACCAGGTTCTCTGCTTAGGGTTGAATTCAAGGTTCAGCTAACTGGCCTGTGAACTGGAGGCTTTTAGGAAGAATTTGGTTCTATGCTCATTCAGTTCAGTTCAGTCGCTCAGTTGTGTCCGACTCTGCGACCCCATGAATTGCAGCACGCCGGGCCTCCCTATCCATCACCAACTCCCAGAGTTCACTCAGACTCGCGTCCATCGAGTCAGTGACGCCATCCAGCCATCTCATCCTCTGTCGTGCCCTTCTTCTGCCCCCAATCCCTCCCAGCATCAAAGTCTTAACGCTAGTGGAGGTGATGGAATTCCAGTAGAGCTATTTCAAATCCTGAAAGATGATGCTGTGAAAGTGCTGCACTCAATACGCCAGCAAATTTGGAAAACTCAGCAGTGGCCACAGGACTGGAAAAGGTCAGTTTTCATTCCAATCCCAAAGAAAGGCAATGCCAAAGAATGCTCAAACTACCGCACAATTGCACTCATCTCACACACTAGTAAAGTAATGCTCATTCAGTCTGGGGCAAAATTTAGTTCTTTGTGGTTACAGGTCTGAGGTTCTTTGCTAGCTGTAGGTGCTATTACTCCTCCAGGCCATTCCCTGATTCTTCCTCCTGGCTTCCTCTATCTTCAAAGTCATCAATGACACTTTGGTTCTTTCTTATGCTTTTAAATCTCTCTGATGTACCCCTCTTCTATCAGCTGGCAAAAAATTGCTATTCAGCCTGGCCGCTTGAATAATCTCCCTTTCCTGTTTTCTGTCTGCAAATTAGAAACTTTAATTATGTATGCAGTGTTACTTTTTGCCATGTAACAACATAATCACTGAAATGCTATAATTGTATTCACAAGGGAAAGATTCACTTAAGGATGAGGTTATTGGGGATTATTCGTAGAATTCTACCTATCATATTGATGTTCAGTTAGGATAGTGTTTGGAATGGAAGAATGAAGAGATAGGAGAAGCTTTTTGTGTAGCTGGGCACAAAAACATGATATGAAATTGTATAAGTGGAGGTATGGGGTGCCGGAACTACAGTGAAGGTGCATTGAGAGTTGATGCTGACATGCCTGCTGGAGGTTTGATCACCCATTCTTTGCCTGAAGGAAACCATTGCTATATGCCAAGGAGAAACTGCAATTAAAATGTTTCTGTCCTCCCATGACCATCATGTCCCTCAAACAAAAAAGTAACTTTCCATGTGACTCTACCCTCACCCAACCGACATCTTATTCAAGAGACTGTTCCCCGATTTTTCCTTATCCAATACTCTTCCCTCCAAAATTCCAGATCAACTCAGTAAGATATTTACCTAAGTAAATTAATTGACAACAGAAGTGAATAAATGATAGAGTCAAATCTCTAGGAATACTGTATGCTCTGAGTAAAATAATCTTCAACCAAGAAAATGAGGGAAAAAAGACTATTTTTGAAATATTTTAAAAGTAAAAAAAATAAGCATACCTGGTATAAAAGAATAAAAAATACAGGTTGAATGACATTTTTCAATACTTAGAAGCAGTACAATTTTAATGTTTTGTATATAACAGGTAATTTTAAACTTAAATATATTATTTGTATCATTATATAGAAATACTTTTCCATAAATATTCACTTCTTAAATTGTTTTTAAAATTATATGAAGTCTTAGAATGAGGTTAAAAATTAATATTTAGTCACAGTAGTTTCTGTGATGTTAGCACATGTTTAAAAAGAAAGAAAATTTGATAAGTAAATACCTTTTCCAAAAACTCTACCTTCAAATTTGTTTAAAATTACTGTATTATTTGTAATCCTTCTATATCTCAGCAACTTCAAACCTCAATGTATTTTTTTCTTTTTTTCTTTCACCCTCCCCCCACTCTCACCCCTTTATTCTGTTTTTCTAGAGGTCAACGGTCAGAATTAGATGTGAGGGTTGCGGTGGCTCAGCTGATAACTCCCAGTGTTGCTCTGACTGTGCTAGAGGCAGCGGCAGAGCTGGGGTGAAGGTCGTGGTGGTCAGAGACTTTGTGAAAACGCATTCTATATACCCTTAAGGTACAGAAGGTTGATGTGAAGCCAGTCATGAGTTTATCATATTAAGACTTCTGTATAGAGCAAAATGAGTCACATCCTTGGCAATCTATTTTACAGCTGAATTTATTCATATACATTTAGGAGTGGAGATGCATGCCTTTATGCCTAATTTAATGTTTTCAGATCCATTTCCTATCCCCACCCTTCCCTTATTTTCTAGTTAGCTAAGTTTGATACCTCCAGGGTCCCCTGTCCCTGGTCAGAACCCCCGTCAATTATACATTTTCTGGAGTAAGATGCAGTAACTGTGAAATGGTTTTGTTAGGAAGAGGGCACCAGGTCGATCTCCATGCACTTCTGTGAACAAAGCAATGAACTTCACGTGTAACTGAAGATAAATGGTAAATCTCACAACAGACCTAGTGGTCAAATGCCTTGATAAGTGGAATTTGATTATAGCTGTCAGTAAGCTGTTTTGCTGAAACCTGATTTTATTAATTTGACTACTAAATTTGGTAGCGAGGCCATTATTCCAGCCTATTCTCTTCTGGAGACAGTCAATTTGAAGTATAACTGCCTTCTTAATTACTGCCTGATATTGTTGTGTATTCAGTTAGAAAATGCCTACCTGATGTAGAAAAAGGACCTAAGTCTATAATGTGTCCACTCACATGTTCTCACAATTAAGCTTTAGTCATATAAGCATAATTTATGTTAATTACTAATCACAAGATAGGAATTATTTACCAAATTTGATTTTTCACAATCCCACAATAAGCACAATATTTAATGATAAAATTTTTGATTAAACAAATTGTTTAAAATTTGTCAGTTTACAATATATGTGATATTAGTGTGCTGGGAGGATTTTATGTTTCTGTAATAATGCTATTTTTACACTGTTCTTCTGAGGAAAAACACCATGAGTTATAATAAATTCTCTGCTATCTCAACTTTATTTACATAAATTTTTGAGTAAGCAAAATATTTATGTAAAATGTGGTTAAAAAGCTAACCCATCTGAGTATTGTTTTTGAATCTTAATTTACTATTTGCAAATGTATTCATTTAGTAACTATGTTTTGTTTTGTAACCATTTCTGTCCACTTTGAGATTACAGGTATTGGTTTTTCTTATAGACTTAGCTGACCTAGTTGTTAAGTTGTAGAATAAAGCTTATCTGGCTGGGATTTTTCAATATGTAATTTAAAGCTATTCATTAATTGGTAGCAAGCTATGATAATTTTGTTGATTTTAGAAAACACATATTAGTGGGAGTTGAAAAATGTTTAAATAGAAGATAACAAATATTTAAAATATGGGAAGATTATAAGAGAAATAAAATCAAGGGAGCAATCTCTGCTTCTTTGGAAGGGAATCAAAGTGTAGAATATTACTTCTCCTTCCTTTTTTTATGCAGTTATTCAAGTCTATGACATATAAGGGATATTTTATCATCTGAATGTATTCTCTTTATCCTCTGCTGTGTTCAGTCACTATTGAAGGCAGCAGCCTTCCTGGTACACATGTCTTGATTTAAAATAGATTGATACTTCAGAATCAGATTTCATAACAGGCATATTATAAAGGTATTATTTGCCTTATTTAAAAATAAAACTAAACAAAAATACTCTAATGCCCTATAAATATTGACAATCCCAATGCACTTAAAATATGACTGTATTTTTACAGCATACTGATTTATAGTTTCTGAATTTTCTCTTTTCTTTTCCTTTCTGTGTGTAGAAAACTGCTAAAGGTTTTATACTGGTCTCTGACAAATCTCACTCCATACTCTCTTGAAGATGAAGATGACATTATTTCATTGGGATTTATCCTCACTCATCTGCTGATAATGCTTAAGCCTTTGTCTTTCTGCTCTGATCACTATCTGGAACTGCATATGTTAACTCTGCATGTCTGCTTGAGTGGAAGCAGAAACAACTCTGGCTGCACCCTCTTTATCAAGGCAGCAAGCAATGGGCTACTCCACAGGTCATGTTAAAATATGTCATTCAGAGACTTACTTGGGTTTCCAGTTCCAGATTCCTGCGAATCAGGAAAGACTTGGCCACGTTGCTGAGACATGGGTCAGGCATCAGACATGTAAATGCTGCTTTTCCCAGTGTTAGTTCCTCTTGGACTCCAGGGTTGATGTTTATAATGGGTGTAATTTGGTGGGGTTTTCTTTCTGTGACACTGAGACCATGGCATGCTCTGATGCTTTCATAGCCACCTCCTTCCACTGCTACAAAAAAAAAAAACCCAGTAAAATTTGGTTTATTCATTCAGTAAGCACATGTTGAACTCTGCTTTCCAAAAAGAATTTAGCACTTAGTAGGGAGACAGCCCTTAATTTAACTAGCAAATAAAATATACCAATTACAAACGTGTTAAGATCTACAAAATAAAGAAGCTGAGATAGAAAAAACAATGCATCAGAGGAAAATTTACTTTAGAAGAGTTTCTCTGAGGAGGTGAAGCTTTAAGCTACTACTTAAGGAGAAAGATGGAGCTAACAGGAAAGAATTTATTTTCAAAGATCTCCCGCCCTACATTGGCAATCATAAATTCATTCTCTTAAGTCTGTGAGTCTGTTGTAGAGGAGAGATAGTTAGCAAGTTTGGGATAGACACATACACACTGCTATATTTAAAGCAGATAACCAGCAAGGACCATTTATAGCACATGGAGCTCTAGTCAATGCTATATGGCAGCCTGGATGGGAGGGGAGTTTGGAGAATAGATATATGTACATGTATGGCTGAGTCCCTTTGCTGTTCACCTGAAACTATCAAACGTTTTTAATTGGCTATACCACAATACAAAATAAAAAGTTTAAAAAATAGAACTTCTTTTTTAAACAACAACAAAAAAAGGTCTAATTTGTGAACAAGGGGAGGATGACATGCAAGGAAGCTGGGACGAGAATATAACTTGTGGGTCAAGGAGTTTGGATTTAATCCCAAGTGTAGCCACCGTGAAAAATCATTAGCCACATTGCTGATGTCATATAATCCACTAAGAAGTATTTATCTAGCCTTTAATTTAGGCCAGACTCCAGCCTGGTTTACTGAGGAGGATTAAAAAGTAAGGCAAATGTATAATCCTACTCTGATTTTGATTATAATCTACCCTGAGAGGCAAGGAGTTTTGAGTTTCAGGTAGGAGGCAGAGGAGACCACACTGCTCTTATGCCTGGTGAGCTCAGGCCTGGAGTCAGGCAGATCCTAGAGCCACAGAGCTGAATAGGTTTGTTAAACTAATTGCAAGGGGTTGGGTAAGAACCTACTGACATCAGAGGAGGACTGTCAGATAGCACAGCACCCACTGTGTGCCAGAACCTGTCCTAAGACGTTCTACATAACTGCTAAACTGCTACTGCTGCCAAGTCACTTCAGTTGTGTCCGACTCTGTGTGACCCCATAGATGGCAGCCCACCAGGCTCCCGTCACTGGGATTCTCCAGGCAAGAACACTGGAGTGGGTTGCCATTTCCTTCTCCAATGCATGAAAGTGGAAAGTGAAAGTGAAGTTGCTCAGTCGTGTCCGACTCTTCGCGACCCCATGGACTGCAGCCTACCAGTCTCCTCCATCCATGTGATTTTCCAGGCAAGAGTACTGGAGTGGGTTACCGTTGCCTTCTCCGTCATATCTACTCAATCTAATTCCCTGTGAGGTAAGAATGATTAAGATCCCTATTGCACAGATGAGGAAACTGAGGCATGGAAATGTAAAATGACTCACCCAAGATCACACAACATGAAAGGGTAAAACCAGGATTCAAGTGAATGGCAGGCTGGTGCTGAGTCTGCTCTTATAATCATGCAGTGATGTCTCAGGAGGTAAGCTCTGGCAGATAGAGAGGACATCAGCTAGACACACAGTTGCAAAGGGGGCCACAGAGACAGTTTTGGTGTAAAATGTAATTAGTGATTTGGTGAAACTGTAATTAAAGATGTTGTGCAGTGTTTTCATTAAGTGATGAAAGCAGGCTATACATGTGGAAATATTGTCAATATGGACCTAGGCTCTGCAAAGAGGCTCGGCTGTTTCTTATGTTTCTGTGCACTGGCTTCTTGAGGAATATGTAATTTTGGATCAGTGATAACTGCCTGGAATACTGGCCAGGCATGCTAATTGTTAATTGTTAGCATGTTAATTGTTCTAAGCTCTCTTATGATTGTTTCCATTCTCGAATGTACTGTTGTATAGTTAGGATTAAAACAAATTGTATAAAAACTCATTAAAAACTAAGCAATAGGGAAAAAAGGTAAGATATTTATGAAAGGTATTTTATACAGTGACTATTTTATGAGGGGTAGATTTTATGGTGTTTTTTACACGTCTACTTTGAAGGGAGAAATGATATTGTGACTTTCAATAATATTTAACCCACATGTGTCCCTACATCATAGTCAGATGGACCCAAATGAAGATTAGGTGTGAGTTAAATCATATTCTTGAGGTAGTACAGTGCAAAAGAAAAAAAGTCCTAATCATCATTGAGTTCACTTTGGAGAAGGGGACGGCTACCCACTCTAGCAGTCTTGCCTAGAGAATTTCATGGACTGAGGAGCCTAATGGGTCAAAGAGTTGGACATGACTCAGAAACTAACCCTTTCACTTTTCACTTTTTTTTTTCCCCCACTTTGAAAAAGACAAGTTCCTCTGAAATTTGAAGTTGAATTAAGCAGTTTCATAAGCCTTCAGTTTCTGATACTTCAGGCAGTAGTGACTATTCGAGGCAGTAGTGACTATTCTGTTCTTCCCAAATTCAGCTTATTAGAGTTGAAAAGCCATCCTGTGTTCAACTTCCTTTGGGTCATGCCCTCTCTCCTAACTTTAACGATTTAAGTATATCCCTGAAGTTATGTAAATCCCATAATTTCAGGAATATATTGAAAGGAACATTCTGCATCAGAAGTGATTTAACCATGATATACTGCTGTTATTGTTCAGTTGCTAAGTCGTGTCCGACTCTTTGAGATCCCACAGTCTGTAGCAGGTCAGACTTCCCTGTCCTCCACTATCCTCTGGAGTTTGCTCATATTCATGTCTGTTGAGTTGGTGATGCTATCTAACCATCTCATTCTCTGTTGCCCTCTTCTCCTTTTGCCTTCAGTCTTTTCCAGAATCAGGGTCTTTTCCAGAATTCGGGTCTTTTCCAGAATCAGGGTCTTTTCCAATGAGTTAACTCTTGGCCTCAAGTGGCCAAAGTATCGGAGCTTCAGCTTCAGTATCAGTCCTTCCAATGAATATTCAGGCTTGATTTCCTTTAAGATTGCTGGTTTGATCTCCTTGCAGTCCAAGGGATTCTCAGGAGTCTTCTCCAATGCCACAGTTCAAAAGCATCAATTCTTCAGTGCTCAGATTTCTTTATGATCCAGCTCTCACATCTATATATGACTGCTATAAAAATCATAACTTTGACTTTGACTATACACACCTTTTTGGGAAAAAATGATGTCTCTGTTTTTAGTACATTGTCTAGGTTTGTCATAGCTTTCCTTCCAAGGAGCAAGCATCTTTTTATTTTGTGGCTGCAGTCACCGTCCACAGTGATTTTGGAGCCCAAGAAAATAAAATATGTCACTGCTTCCACTTTTCCCCCTTCTATTTGCCGTGAAGTGGTGAGGCCAGACACCCTGATCTTAGTTTTTAAAGTTGTTTCAAGCCAGCTTTTTTCACTGTCCTCTTTGGCCATCATGATACATTAATCAAGATCTAATCAGGAGAGAGAAATGACATAGTAATTTGAACAGAGATCATTTAACATAAAAAATTAGTAACCACCATAAAGAATTTCAGTGGGAGGAATAGGTTAATAAGAACTAAAGAAAACTCTAACGAATATAGGAATGTAGATTTAAGGAGCCGTCATTACTCTGCAGATGAGATGACTGCCCAAGGAAGTGCTCGCCCCACCCCCAAGGCTATGATCCTGACCTTGCTGGAGGAGGTCACAGCTGAGGTCACTGGACGGTAGAGGAGCTGCTGTGGTGGTGTAACTTGCCAGAAATATGCCCACTATGAAACTAGGGAAAGCAGTTCACAGGCAGATGCCTCGCTGGAGGCACTCTGTTATAAAACCAGAGACTGTGCCAAGTGAAGCTGCTATCTGCTGGCTGACATGCACTGCAGGAGCCTGGGTCTGGGGAAGAAGCCAGCCAGGCTGCCCCAGATCAGAGAAGAAAAACCCTTTCTTCTACTAGGTCCTTAGAGCACCCTTTTATCTACAAAGGTTAACACTGCATCAGCTATTAAAGGAAAAATATTTTAAAAATCCATATCCATTTTCAGAACAGACAATAAAATATGAATTTAGAACTAAGAGTCAATAAATTGGTAACTGAAATACATGGGAATCCTTGTCTTTCCACTGTCAGGGTTTTGATGAAAATTATTGTTCTGATCTTATTAGAAAATCAGCTTATAATTTTCAGAATGCAATTTATGGGTTCTGATATATTAAGGTCTTTAATCCATTTTGAGTTTATTTTTGTGTATGGTGTTAAGTAGTGTTCTAATTTCATTCTTTAATGTGTAGCTGTCCAGTTTTCCCAGCACTGCTTACTGAAGAGACTGTCTTTTTCCCATTGGATATTCTTGTCTTTGTCATAGATTAATTGACTATACGTGCATGGGTATACTTCTGGATTCTCTGTTATGCTCCACTGATCTATGTTTCTGTTTTTGTGCCAGTAACATACTGTTTTGGTTACTGTAGTTTTATACTATAGCCTGAATTTAGGGGGGCATGATTCCTCCTGCTGTATTCTTCTTTCTCAAGATTGTTTTAGCTATGTTTAGATTCTTCTGTATTTCCATACAAATTTTAAGATTATTTGTTCTAGTTCTGTGAAAAATGTCATCCATATTTTGAAGGGATTACACTGAATCTGTAGATTGCATTGAGGAGTATAGTCATTTTAACAATATTCTTTCAATCCAAGAAAAAGGTATATCTTTCTATTTAGGTCATCTTCAATTATTTTTATCAGTGTCTTACAGTTTTATGAATATAGGTCTTTTACCTCTTGAGGTAGGTTTATTCCTAATTATATTATTATTTTTGATATGATGATAAATGAGATTATTTCTTTTATTTCTTTTTCTGGCAGTTCATTGTTACTGTATAGAAATGCAACAGATTTCTGTATATTCATTTTGTATCCTGAAAGTTTATTGAATTCATTGATGAGCTCTTATAGTTTTCTGGCGGCAGAAAACTATAAGAAAATTCTAAAGAAAAAATTTCTTTAGAATTTTTATGTATACTATCACATCATTTGTAAACAATGACAGTTTATTTCTTTCTTTCCTTAAGATTTCTATTTTTTTCCTTTTATGCTATGCCTAGGACTCTGACTTAAATCATAGCAATACTGTTTTTGGATCTGTTTCCTAAAGCAAGAAAAATAAAAGCAAAAATAAACAAATGCAACCTAATTAAACTTAAAATCTTTTACAGCAAAGGAGACCATAAACAGACAAAAAGACAACTTACTGAATGGGAGAAAATATTTGCAAATAATATGACTGAAAAGGGGTTAACATCCAACATATATAAACAGCTTATACAAGTCAACATTAAAAAATGGGTTAAAAAATAGTCAACGAACAGAGAAGACATTTTCCTAAAGAGGATATGTAGATGGCCATACACATGAAAAGATTTTTCAACACTGCTAATCATCAGGGAAATGCAAATCAAAACCACAGTGAGATATAACCTCACACTTGTCAGAATGCCTGTCATCAAAAAAGACCACAAATAACAAATGTTGGCAAGGCTCTGGAGAAAAGGGAATATTTGTGAACTGATGTTGGAAATGTAAATTGATGTAGTCACTGTAGAAAACTGTATGAAGTTTCTTAAAAAGCTAAAAATATAACTACCATGCAGAGTGCTCAATCATTTCAGTCATGTCTGACTCTTTGCAACCCCATGGACTGCAGCCTGCCAGGCTGCTCTGTCCATGGGTTTCTCCAGGCAAGCTGGAGTGGGTTGCCATTTCCTTCTCCAGGGGATCATCCCAACCCAGGATCAAACCCACTTCTCCTGCATCTCCTGCATTGCAGGTGGATTCTTTACCAACTGAGCCCCCGGGAAACCCAGAACTACCATGCTGCTGCTGCTGCTAAGTCGCTTCAGTCGTGTCCAGCTCTTTTCGACCCCAAAGACGACAGCCCACCAGGCTCCCCTGTCCCTGGGATTCTCCAGGCAAGCACACTGGAGTGAGTTGGCAGACCCTTCTCCAGATGACCTTCCCCACACAGGGACTGAACTTGCGTCTCTTACATCTCCTGCATTGGCAGGCGGGTTCTTTACCACTAGCGCCACCTGGGAAGCTCCTAATCATCTTGAATATTTAATAATTAGTCAAAGTGGGAACTATTGCTCACAAAATTAATTGCTCCATATTTGTTAGAGTGGACGGTTTTTAGTTTGGAGTGGAAAGAACTTATGTGTTACTTTACATATTATAACAAATTAATTTTCAGGTGTTCCTTGCCTCCACACTACCATTAGATTCTCAGTAACTCCAGGGGGAGCAGGCTTGAGTCATTCTTTTTTACTCCGTATTATAGTTTGAGTAGTCACAGAAAACTTACGAGAAAAAAATATCCATGGTGACATCACATTCAAAGAGACTCCTTCACAAAGACAGTGTATTTTAAATGTTTCAGCTACAAGTTCTGGAATGCAGTTATTTTTTAGAAAGTAATATTGGCTTAAAGCTCAACATTCAGAAAACGAAGATCATGGCATCTGGTCCCATCACTTCATGGGAAATAGATGGGGAAACAGTAGAAACTGTCACATTTTATTTTTGGGGGCTCCAAAATCATTGCAGATGGTGACTACAACCATGAAATTAAAAGATGCTTACTCCTTGAAAGAAAAGTTATGACCAATCTAGATACATATTGAAAAGCAGAGACATTACTTTTCCGACTAGTCCGTCAAGGTCCGTCTAGTCAAGGCTATGTTTTTTCCTGTGGTCATGTATGGATGTGAGAGTTGGACTGTGAAGAAGGCTGAGCGCCGAAGAATTGATGCTTTTGAACTGTGGTGTTGGAGAAGACTCTTGAGTCCCTTGGACTGCAAGAAAATCCAACCAGTCCATTCTGAAGGAGATCAGCCCTGGGATTTCTTTGGAGGGAATGATGCTGAAGCTGAAAGTCCAATACTCTGGCCACCTCATGCGAAGAGTTGACTCATTGGAAAAGACTCTGATGCTGGGAGGGATTGGGGGCAGGAGGAGAAGGGGACAACAGAGGATGAGATGGCTGGATGGCATCACTGACTTGATGGACTTGAGTCTTGAGTGAGCTCTGGGAGTTGGTGATGGACAGGGAGGCCTGGCGTGCTGTGATTCATGGGGTTGCAAAGAGTCGGACACGACTGAGCGACTGAACTGAACTGAACTGAACAATAGCTGTAGTAATAGCTGTTATCTTTGGTTTGAGAAACTCTTCTTATTGTCATCCTTAACAGAAAAGATTTTCTTGGTGTTGCTACCTGCTTTACTTGAAGGTGTATCTATCTTGATGGAAAAGGAAAGTTTTGAGAAATAAGATCTGTAAGATTTATATGTTAAAGACATTAATTTATTAATGAAGAAATGTTGTAATGAAAAGATACCATGGTTAAAAGACCAGAGACTAAATTTCGGCCCAATATTTTAGCATAGTAGCTATTAATGATTCAGAATCCAAAGCACTAACTCAAGGTAGTTTCTTGCTGAAAAGGTAAGATATCGAAGAGAAAAAGAGAAATGAGTAAGGTTTGAATAGTCATAATCTTCAACTCTACCTATGTATCCTAAAGACATAGGGGTATAGAAGCATTATTTCTATTTTCTTATTTTAATTACTTTAAATTTATTTTTTCTTAATTCTATCAATAAGAATGATCTTTTTTCTTCTTAGCAAATATTATTGTTAACTGCTTCTTTCTTCATTGGTAGGAAAGGAATAATAATTAAAATTTTGTGTTTAGATTCTATGTAAAGTTCATTTTCCTTCACCAGTTTACTTCATAGTATATAGAGTATATATTTAATATAGTATGAGTAATAAAATGAACTCATAACTGATATGAGACAGTGGTCATGATTAATTGATATTTATTGAGATTTCACTGAGTGTTATGACAATGTATTTTATAAAAACACTGTGAATTCTTTTCTGACATTTTTGCTTATTTTATACTTGTTTCTTTTAACTTTAAACTCCACTGCTCAGTACCTTGAAATTCTGAAACTATAAGAATGGCAGAGAAGAGGGCAAATACATTTTTTTCCTCTCCTAATAGAATAAGAAATAAAAGCCAGAATGTATAACAGCAACAGTATCAGCAGTACCATCACCAGCCAGAAAACCCTAGAGAGGCCTGAACTGCTGAAGATGAAGGCATCAGGCATCTGCATTCTTATTGCCTCTATTCACTTAAATGCTGTATTACCAGTAGAAACATTTTAAGGTTGGGAACCCAAGCAAAGCACTGTGGATTCTCTGTTGTTTGTGAGTTGGAACACTAGGGGACAGCACTAAAATATTCCATAGTTGTTTGTTATTGATCACTTGCATACTGTATAATAAGTAGGAGAGTTTACTGTTAATGACTATTGAATGCTCTGTTGATTTCAGTGGACGAAAGAGCACAAAGAGGAATATGAGTGTCTCAAGTCTATAATTTTAGCCTTTAGAAAATGATGATTTGATAATTTAGAGGAAGCTCCAGGCTGTCCTTTGGTTGCAAGGAGATAGTAAGACATGATAACTGAAAAAATTGTGATTTTTCTGTTATGAGTGATTTCTTCTTTTCATTCTTTGGGGTAAATATTTTGCATAAATTTTTATTTCTAATCTTGTTTTTCAGGCACTTTGGAAAGACATGAAACAGGAGAAAGAGCGAAGATTATTCTTAACTGTTGTGATGATTCACAGCTTCCAAAGCCTGAACTATACTTCCAGTGGCCTCAGAGACACATAAGCACAAAAGTGTAGAACAGAGGTCCTCCAGCTTGTCCCAGTTTGGGCCAATACCTTGCCCTGGTCTGCAGGTGGAGTCTTCATGTAAGGTAAGTTCAAATCAAGCTGCTGCTCACAGTAAACATTACCCACCCCAAGTAAGAAATAATGCGCTTTCATCAATATCTGCCCATTAAAAATCAGCACAAAGATAACAACTCAGAGATGATTGTATCTACCAGATATGCCTTCCAAGCAATCTTGGGTAAATTGGGATAAGTTTTTGAGTGATTATTATTTTTAAATGAGTATAGCATTCTTTTTTTTTGATGAAGACATGTTCTGGCTTATCAATATTGAGCCAATTTTTATGAATTCTTGAATTCTAGATGGTTTTTAATGAAAGGGGGGTGGGAACCTATATTTTGTGGTCTGGTTCCTTTTTTTTTTTGCACAAACTCCATCATTGTGTATTAAATAAGGCTTAGAATTATGACATGCTAATGATCCTAGAGATGCTAAGTGTATCAAAATAATTCAAACAATGATCTAATTTTTCTGAAGCCTTTTTGTTTTTATTTGTGATAAGAAAATTAGGAAGAAGTCAAATACCTAAGTGGGAAAAAAATATGTATATATATGTAGTGAGAGGATGTGTCATCTTTAACAAAGATGGCTGCTAAACTGTGCTTAAGCTGCAGAGATGGGGGTGGAGGCACCAGCATATGAGCATCACCCTTTTAGGTTTGAAGACTAGATTTAGATTTTATCAGTGAGATCAGTGTTTGTCAATCTTTTGAGAACTGAACCATACTAACCAAACACCCAAGAAATGAATACATAAACTAGAATGACAGTTATTTAATTTACAATGATAAATATGATTGCAGTTCATTGCTCTGCATAGTCTCACTGTAGCAAAGCTGCATAGCATGGGGGAGAATGGGGAGGTGGAATTTTAACAGAGGATTCCTTGATGGGCTTCAAGTCAGAGCCTTGAGCTCTGAAAAGCTATGCAATGGCTGCTGTCACCCCATCAGGGTACTTTCTCTATTGGTCAAGCCTGGTGCTGCTGCATCGCTTTAGTCGTGTCCGACTCTGTGCCACCCCATAGATGGCAGCCCACCAGGCTCCCCCGTCCCTGGGATTCTCTAGGCAAGAACACTGGAGTGGCTTGCCATTGCCTTCTCCAGGTCAAGCCTGGTATACCCTGAAATTTTTCTAAATTTTGATTTCCCTCCCTACTTCTATGCTTTCTCCTGCAGATGTTAAAACTAGCGATTTAGCTGCAGCTTTTTTTTTTTTTATTTCTTTTTTCGTGAGTATAATTGTTTTCACATTTTCCAAATCTGTTTTTCATGCTCTTATTTAAAGAAATCATGGGGTTTTTGTTTGCTTTTTGGCCCTGTGAGAAAGTGGGACCTTATTTCCCCAATCAGAGATCCAGCCTGTGCCCCCTGCAGTGGAAGGCTCAGAGCCTTAACCACTAGACTCCCAAGGAATTCCCAAGGAGTCATGTTTTATAAGGACAATTATATTAATATACTAAAATTTTTAACATTCATAACTGAAGTTGAAAGTGATAGGGTCTTAGTCTCTCCTAAGTGGGAGATTGAACCACACTTCTATTACGTATTTTAAGACGGAGGTAATTCAAAGCCCAGTGAGTAAGACCATCAGACTGCCATGTATTCCATCTTAATGTGACTTTGTTGCTTTTTGTTCACAATAGAATGTGAATCTTATAGTGGAAATTATATGCCAGAACAGTAGATGAGAACTTGGATATATCTCTTGACTCATGCATGTCAGGTGCCTAGGGTCTGCAAGGAGCACATCTCATTTATCAAGGGCCTGTTTTACTAGTTTAATTCCCAGAAGGTAAGCTGATTGCTATTTCATTCAGTTTCCTGAAGGACTTCAGAGCTACCTTTTAGGTGGTGATAACAGTATATATTTCTTTATGTAATTTTGTTTCTGTCTTTTGACTCCAAAAAGTAATAAAATCCTGGGGTCTTGTTTTCCTACTCTTAGGTGATTCCAACTGTATTTCCTAGCTGCTACCCT
The DNA here is from genome assembly GCA_006408695.1 of Aepyceros melampus. Lineage (NCBI taxonomy): Eukaryota > Metazoa > Chordata > Mammalia > Artiodactyla > Bovidae > Aepyceros > Aepyceros melampus. The sequence goes on along the minus strand of SJXQ01009269.1, from coordinate 19,320 downwards.
TTACCTGGATGACTATAATCTCCAATTTTTACTCTCTACAGAGCTGGAGAATTGAATTAGACAGGACTATCCCCTCCTTTGTTCTATATGCTATACTTCTCTTATTATTAGGCTTACTGTTAAATAGAGCTGTTTTTATTTGTGCTTCTCCTAAGTTATAGCTTCTCCAATTATGTACTGCATATCTTCATCTCATCCTCTTAGATTTAAGCCTTTAAGACTGTTTTATCTTAATTTTTTGGGGGGGAGGGGTGCTGCATCAGTCTTAGTTGCGGCATGCAGGATCTTCAGTTATAGCATGCGAACTCTCAGTTGCAGCAAATGGGATCTAGTTCCCCTGACCAGGGATCAAATTCCCCTACTTTGAGAGTGTGGAGTCTTAGCCACAGGGCCACAAGGGAAGTCCCTATCTTAATCTTTTATTGATAAATTTGATAAGCATAAAATTTCAAAAATGCTTATAAATTCCTCATCCTCCTTTTTGTTAATATAATAAAATGCTTTATTAGTTTTCAAAAGAAAAAAAAGTCAGATTTAAAGATAGGAATTAAATCACACTCATTTCAGAGCTGGAGAAAAAGACAGTAAGTCTGAAATTTAGAAATATGTAGGGTAACTGTGTTTCAGAATTTTTTGATGTAGACATCAGTGAGAAACAAATGAAATATTTTCAAATGGTACCATGAATTGTTTAAGTGGAAGAACAACATGTAATATGTGTGGTGAGTTCTTTGTGTTTGGCAACATTTGGCATTTATTAGGATTCTGTATTCACTTTTCCTTCTTGCATTTGAAAAGTGCATATAGATTTAGAGAAAGGTTTTAAAGAGAACAACAAATACAATAAAACATTTTAAAAATGGGTCCAATTTGACATGCTAGAGGAGTCGATTATGTGCAGCTAGATAAAGAAAAATCTTTGCGGGTAGGAGAGAGCCAGAGTCTTAAAGGATTTAAAGGAATACAATATCATATTAGTAATGGGGAACTCTTTTCTCAGATTCAGCTGAGGATAAAATAAGATAGGAACTGTTTAAATTGCAGTGGGAGGAATTTAGCTTTAAGGTAGAAAATAAACAACCTTACTAAAATCATTTCTACATGGCAGAACTCTTTGTTACCTCATCAGATTTTAATGAGGGAAGTCCTTTTTTGTCTATTAGTTGGTTGGTTGGTTTAATTTTTTTTTCTGCACTTCTTGTCTGTAAAATGAGTGAAAACATAAATAAATAGGATTTTTGAACTGCCACAATTTAGACCGATTGTAATGTCTTGGAAATATCTTAAAAAATAACAAACTGATTTTCTGTAGAACGGGTCCCCAAAAGCTTCAACTGGTTGCTTACTTAAAGTTACAAGGTTTAATATGTCAGTCATTAACCATACATAGCTATTAAGCATTTGAAATTTGGCTAGCACCATATGTTAAAATGATATTTTGGATATGTAGGCTTAAATAAAGTACGTTATTAAAATCAATTTCACCTGTTTCCTTTTATTTTTTTCAATACGGCTACTAGGCATTTTAAAATTACACATGTAGTTTGCATTTTATTTATGTTGAAATATTTAGGGACAAATGTTTGAACTAGACCAGGGATAAGCAAACTTGTTTGTGAAAGACCAGATGGTAAATATTTTAGGCTTTATAGGCCATATTTTTGCTATTTGAACTATTTAACTTAGTTCTTGCAGCAGAGAAGCCACCATAGACAATTCTTAAACAAATGAATGTGGCTGTGTTTAGATAAAACTTTATTTACAAAAACAGGCAGTGGACCAGATTTGATACTCACTGTCCATTATTTGGAAATTTCTGATCTAGTCAGCCCTCTCTAGACTTGGAAATCATGAGGTACTTGGAGAAGTACTGGCAAAACAGCCAATACCTACCATCTCCTTAGATATCTAAATTTTTAATGAAGCAGTTTATCCCAGCTTCTTCTCCACTATGAGGAATATAATCCAGAAGACCTTGTATCACTCTGTTTCCCGACAGCATTAATGGAATTATAGGTTTGAAGATCTGCCTTTTGTAGAAAACAAATGTGTGCATTATACTTTCTAATCCAAGTGAGATTTTTAAAAATAAAATTTTCTTTAAATAATGCACTTAAATATGCATCACTATCAAAATATATAAAATTAGTTATAAATAACCATTTACATATATTCCAATTAAGCTTTCAAGAAATATGTTTGGATTTTTTTAATCTTTGGTTGACTTTAGAGTGATGCCTGTTTGTTTGGTGACATTTGCTGAAAAATCTTAGTAGAGCTTTATCTTGCTACCTCCTGTAAAACACAGATGGTGTACTGGTAGGCCCCCAATAGAGAACTGGATCCCAGTACTACTTATTATTTTAGTAGAATGGAACATTAGTTTTTCTACATTTTGTGACACAGAAACATAATCAAAATGAAACTAGAGTTGTTTCTTGATGGTGGAATTTGAAATTTTCTCCTGAAAATTTATGTGTATCAATATGAAATAATAATTCATTGTGGCAATATTACATGTTGGAGATTAATTCTGTTTTCACTAAACTATCTACAATATACTATCAAAATATTGTTATTACAAAAAAGAAAAAATATTTATTTGAAAATAAGTGTGTTATATAAGGATAAATCCTCAGTATAGAATGATAATCTTCACATTTGTGATTACTAATTTTTAGTATATTCTTTTTAATATAATAAGCAGCATATGACTATTTTTTCTAATGTAGATAATATTGTGCATCAATTTTATATAATTTTAAAAAGAAACAGATTCTTATTACTAGACGTGTAAGCCCTTCATGAAAACATAGGAATCTATCTATACACATTGAATTAAGATTTTTGTTTTGAAGAGTTTGGTTTAGTGAATCCCAACTTAAAACTTAGTGCTTAAATGGTATCACCATTCCTGGTGAGACAGAATAAAGAAATACAATAGAGGAGAAGTATAGGCCATTTGCTTTTTGAAGACATGTGAGGTGATGCAAGTCCTTAAAAGAGTATAGCCACTTCTCATAAGCATTTTATAAATAATTTTAACTATCAAGTCAAAACATTTCTGTAATATGTAATTTTTTACAGTTGTTTTATGAAGGATATCTCCTTTCTCACTTTTGTGGCATGAGTTTAAGCACTTTTGATAGAAAGTTCCCTCAATGTTGAGGAAAGCTCTGAAAAGCATATCACAGCTTTGTTCCAAAACCAATTCAGGAGATCTCAGAGTCTCTATGAAAAGTCGAAGCGGCACTGTTAAAATGAGTCCAGCTGTCTGCTTCGCACGCAGAAGCAACCCTGGATTTCCTCACAGGACTTCAAAGCCTTGCTTGTATCTAAACATTTGTTGGCCATGTAAATCAAGGCACAAAAGGAAAATGCTGCTATTTCACGGTGCGCGGCTGGTCTGAGGCCGGCATTGTGCCGCACGTGCCGGTGGGGAGTGCCAGGAACAGAAGGGCACTGTTCTGACTGTGTGACAAATGTAGTTAACACCAGATCCATATTAATGTTGTCAAGTTCCCTTGATGTATTTAAACAGATTTTAATTATTTTCAGCGTCCAAAGGCCTGAAATATATAGCCTAATAGTTCTTCAAAGAAAGCTTACTTAATGTGTGAATGTAAAACCTCTCATAAAAATGAAACTTTTATATTAGCCATAGTCATTGACATAGGTTATTCATCAAGTCAGCAATTTGTGTGGCAAAGTGCCATTTGAATAGTGTATTGTTAGGCTACTTATGGTCCACTTGACAAGGGCTCTTGCTGTAAATAGTGCAATTTGACTCCAGCTGTTAAAGAGTGGCTTTGACAGCAGCCAAATAGAATGGAGATGCCTTACTGCACTGCCGAAAAATCAATATTGGGTTCTTGTTCATAGTAACCTGTTCTTTTCTCTTCTGTAGATTTATAAACGACTATCAAGGGTTTATAAGTGGAAGTTTAAATATTATTTTAAATGCAATTCTCTTTGAGTTTCAAATTAAGATGTGATAAATGGTTACAAGTACAGAGTTTTAGGATATTATTTCCACCCTCTGGTTCATGTTTAGTCCAATTACAGTTAAGTTGAATTTGGATTCTCCAGCTACAGTGGAAAAGAATTAGTGTAAAACATGGGCTCAAAATTGTGTGCCTATTGTATATTGCCAGTGCAATTATTTCTTTTTTATTTTCTTATCAATTTATCTTCAGTGTCCGCCCATCTTCTCTGTGTGTGTACCTTTTTGTATAGATGGCAGGGTTCTTTGTGGCTGTGCCCATAGCAACACCCACAGATGTTGACAGCAGTAATGTCCCCTGTGTTGTTGAAGATTTCCCTAAAGCAGAGTCTTGCTGGTTTTGAAGATTTTTCTAGCGGTTTTCAGCAATACAGGGTTGCTATGATACCTGACTGGCAGTAATAGATATTGAATCTGTTAATTACAGTAACCACACACAAGGACTTTTTTCATTCTTTTTTTCTGCTGTTGCTAGCTGTTATATTTAAGATACAGAAGAGGAAGTGAAATTATATACTCAAGATGAGAATATATTTCAAGAGTTTACTTTGAATCCTGATATTTAGTTTTAAAAATGTCCTGGTATAAAAACCCTTCAGCTGACTGATGTAGATATAGTTTACTTAAATTGCAAATATAATTTATTTAGCTAATTACCAATTTTGACTGAATTTGATTTTGAATTTTTATTGTTTACTTGAAATGTCATTAAGTTTTCATCTAAGGTGTGCTAAGCAGGATTTGAAAGAGCTATCATTTTTAACATGAAAAAAGCTGGTATAATGAGTACTTTTTCAATTGCCTCTTTCAGTGATAGCTGTTAAAATAGTTGTCTTCCTATTACTAACCAGCTCTGCATTTATTCAATTTGTGACTGAGATAGCAACTGAAAATTCATAAAGCTGATAATATAATGTACTAAGACCTTTAAGGCTGATTCAAGGTCAGTGTTACTGTTTTTGTAATTGCTGATAGGCAGTTCTCATTTCTTCAAGAGGAAGGGTTGGTTCTTCTTTGATTTTACAAATTGTTATCTCTTCTGTTAATTCTAAAGTAAACCTTTTCACTGAATAAAGTTTATGTTATTCTTTAGTACTAGATTTAGTTATTCTTTAGTGCTAGATACACCTCAGTAGCTTTTCCCATATCCCATAATATTAATCAACCCTATTAGAAACATGGAAATCTAGGATTATAACTTTCTTCTTGAATTAAATATTCCAATTTTAGTCATCAATTAACTTGTGGGTGAGGATTCTAGCTTAGAAACTTGAATAAAAGTTAAACATAGCAGGCATTTTTATTGTGCATTTGAGTTAATCTAGGGACAGAGTAACATAATTTATTAAAGCATGTCTTTAAATTTGTCTCCATTATCATCAGTAGTTTTATGGACATATTTTAGAAAGTATGAATTATGTAATAACATACACACCATATTACACACCCATAACCATTTAGAGACTTTTTGTTTCTCTCTCATTTCTTCTGTTCTTTCCTACTTTTCTTTCTTCAGTTGCAATTGAAAGACAAAAACAAAACCCTGTGCTTTCCAAAGTTGTTAAGGCCAGCTTCTTGTAGGATCTAAAGATAGACCTAGTCAACTTTCTGAAAGAGGCCTGAATCTTCTGGGGTGAAAAGTCACTTTAGTCGATTTGGATGTTCTGTTATTGAGCATATTTGCTGGTTAAAATGTGATGGTAAATGTCACCCCTTTACAGAAGCTTGGTAACCAAGTCACTGTCTGACATCAGGAATATTCTCTGTTTATATCCCATTTTTGATGATACCCTGAAGGGTAAAAAAAATGAAGTTTGTAGAAATTCAGATTTTGAGTTAACTAAAAGGGTTAATGGCTTATAAAAGAAAGAAAACAAAGATAATAAAAACTTTCTTTTTGAAAGTTGTGATCGTATCACTTACTGACTGAGAGTACCAACTGAACCCATTTAAAGGAATCCCAACAGGAGCACTACTTCTGTACCAGTGACTTATATATAAACTGGCCTTAAGAGAGCAACAAATGCAAAAATGTAATATGAAGCAATTTTCATAGAAGAAAGCATCTATTCTCACAGAATATTTCCCGTAAGTTGCAAAAACAAAATGTATTAAGACTAGCTTTATTCATTTGACCTAAAAGCATGAAATTATTAAAAAATATATCCAGTTAATATTCTCATCCATTTTTCTGAACTGGGTTTTAATAGTGACATCCTGAAGGTACAACTAGTTCTCTTCATATGGTATTCATGACAATAAATACAAATAATGACATAAATTATGTTATTTGTAATTTTTTATATATCATGAAGCTCATAATACTCTGGAATTAGTTGTTTTATCCTAAGTTGAAATATCCTGCCTAAGATTTCAGTCCATGTATGATTATCTCTACCAGATATTTTTTAAATGGTCCTAAGAGGCTGCTAGGTAATAAGGCCTTTCTTATACACATTTACCTTCATGCACATCCAAATAAAACTAAAATTTTATTTATTTTTTGTTTGTTTTCACATAATGTCTGGGACATGATGGTTTTTATTTTATTTTTTATAACAATTGTTTCAGTTCAGTTCAGTCACTCAGTCATGTCTGACGCTTTGCGATCCCATGAGCCTCAGCACACCAGGCCTCCCTGTCCATCACCAATTCCACCCAAACCCACATCCATTGAGTCGGTGATACAATCCAACCATCTCATTCTCTGTCGTCCCCTTCTCCTCTTGCCCTCAATCTTTCCCAGCATCAGGGTCTTTTCAAATGAGTCAGCTCTTCTCATGAGGTGGCCAAAGTATTGGAGTTTCAGCTTCAACGACAGTCCTTCCAATGAATACCCAGGACTGATCTCCTTTAGAATGGACTGGTTGGATCTCCTTGCAGTCCAAGGGACTCTCAAGAGTCTTCTCCAACACCACAGTTCAAAAACATCAATTCTTCGGCGCTCCCAGCTTTCTTTATAGTCCAACTCTCACATCCATACATGACCACAGGAAAAACCATAGCCTTGACTAGATGGACCTTTGTTGACAAAGTGATGTCTCTGCTTTTTAATATGCTGTCTAGGTTGGTCATAACTTTCCTTCCAAGGAGTAAGCGTCTTTTAATTTCATGGCTGCGTCACCATCTGCAGTGATTTTGGAGCCCGGAAAAATAAAGTCAGCCACTGTTTCCCCATCTATTTCCCATGAAGTTATGGGACCTGATGCCATGATCTTAGTTTTGTTTATTGGAATATAATTGCTTTACAGTGTCACATTTCTATGCCAGAAATCTGTATGACATTGGCTTCTTTGTTCAAGGTCTTACATGACTAAAATCCAGATGTGGGCTGCAATTACTATATCATCTGAGGCTGAGGTCCTCTTGCACACTTATTCAGATTATTGGCAGAAATTAGTTATCTGTGGTTATAGGACTGGGGTCCCTGTTTTCTTGTTGGCTGTCAACCTGGGAGGGGCCACACATTCCTTGCCATATAGTCCTTTTCATCTTCAGGACAGCAATGGAAAACTTCTTATGAATGGAATTCATTTAGTACTCTTAAGTCTCTGATTTCTCCCTCAGCCAATAGCCATTAAAAAAGTCTCTGCTTTCAAAAATTCACTGTGATTAACTCAGGATAACTCAGATAATTTTATCTTAAGGTCAGCTGATTTGGAACCTTAGTTATATCAGCACAATTCCTTCATGGCAGTACTAGATTACCATTTGGTTGGGTAAATGGAAGAAGATATGCTTCACTATGGTCTAAGAATATTGAGGGCAATCTTACAAGTTTACCTATAGATGGAATCATTCTAACTCAGAGTGACTGCTGAATCACTTCTCCCTTCTTCAAGTTCTGGAACATTCCACATCTGATTAAGTTGTTAGTTGTCCTGATTAGCTGTACTGGTACTAATCATTTCTGAAATTTGAATGAAACTCTTGTTTCTCTTTTGGACCTCTTCACCCTGTCTGTTCCTTCAGGGAGTTTCACATGCTGGAGACGGGGATGAGTAATCAACACTGGAAAATATCTCCTTTAGAATTTCAGGATGTTCATAAAATTAAAATTGCTAATTATTACTATTATTATGTAGTTTATATTGTAGCTCCTAAACTGGGGACAATGTCTACTCTTAGCATATTTTCTGAGTTTAAATTTGATTTTGATACTTACCTTGGGCTGGAGATTGCACATATTCTTCAGCTGAATGATTTCCAATCTGTTGGATACACAGTACAGTTTATGAGCTGATCTTTGATCATTCCACCAACATGACCTTAGATGGGAAGAAAAGAGCCTCAGAAGTGGACCTTCCATTATTATTCATCTGCCTTGCAATCATCCTGGGAATAAAATCCAAAACTGTAAAGAAAAAGATATTGAAAAACATCAACTATAGATCTGGGACCATAACCTAGATATTTCATCTGTAGCTACTTGGTCTCATTAAAGTAACTCATATTCCCCTATTACTTATCATCTGCCAGAATATTATCCCTCTGATTCTTTACCTTGAAGTCTAAGCTTCAATGTCACTTTCTCATAAAATAAGTAGCATCCCACTTCCCCTTATTCTCTGTCTCAACATCCTTTTTATTTCATTTTTTATCTTCCCCAATTTCCCAACAGTATAATCTCAAAAGGAGACAGTGATCCGCCCCCTCTTCACCCTGCATATTTACTTTGTCAGTCGATTGCTTGAAGTCCAAATTGGGTTTTTATGTGTGACTTGATCTTACAGAGGGAAGTGACCTAGTTAAAAAAAAAAAATAGTGATATCAAAGAGGTTGTTGAAATACAACTGCTACCCCACCAATATGTAGACACAAGTTTTCAATCAATTCAAAAGTTTGAAAGGCATACTGATATTGAGACCAGTCCAAATCAATTCAAAACTTTATAAGAAAAAATTTGTTAAACCTGGTGATGAAATTTAGAATATTTAGCATACTAGGGAGGAATGACCTACTATAGGCAAGATAGGTAAACTGATACAGACTCAGAAAAGGAAGATTAAAAGGCAGTGTGGTTTCTTAAACTAGAAAAGTTTCTATTATTGCCTTAAGTTCAGACTCCTTTCTCTTGTAACAAAGTTATCTAAAATAAGCACTCAAAAATAGCCCGAGGATTGTACTGTATATCATGAACCCTCTGCTTCCCTCAAATAATTATTTACTAAGCCCTCCCCTTGATACAAAACCCCTGAAGCCAGCAACAATCTAATCAACAGATTTGTAATAACTTTTAGAAATGTAAGTGTAATAAATATGAAGAGGCCTGATTTATGTTTCATTTCCCAGATGCAAAGTCTCTGGCACAATCCTCCATCCCTCAAGTGGCAAATACCACTTGCTACTTTCATAGATCATTTGAAACGTGCTGAACCTATCATCAGAGGTTGGTGAAGAGAGGGCTGATTCTACCCGTGATGTGTATGACAGTAAATGCTTTGGGTAACTCCTTACTGTGGGAATGTAGGGTAGTGTGCTGTGTTAAAGCTCCTGGAGATACCAACCCTCATGGAAGTTGCTCTTCTTTCTTGTAAGATTTTTCCCTCCTCCAGGGAGAAGATGTCTTGGTAATGGCAGGAAGGCCAGTGCCCCTCTGCAAGGCTGTCCTACTGATTCCACTCTGCATGTATCTCTCCCTGCCTAATCCCACCTTCTCTCTCCACCTTGTTAAATCCTGCCCATACTACAATACATGCATGCTATTAAACGTGCATTGGCTAATTAAACACTTGTAAGTTAATTATGGATTGCCTAGCTATTTACAAGCATACATACAACTCATCTTCTCAACTAGATCTTGTGCACGTGTGCTAAGTCACTTCATTGTGTCTGATACTTTGTGAACCAATGGACTATAGCTTCCCAGGCTCCTCTGTCCATAAGGTTCTCTGGGAAAGAATACTGGAATAGGTTGCTGATCTAGGGATTGAACCTGTGTATCCTGCAGTGGAGGTGGATTCTTTACTGCTGAGCCACTGAGGAATATCCAACTAGATCTTAGAAAGAAAGAAAGTGAAGTCGCTCAGTCGTGTCCGACTCTTGGCGACCCCGGGGACTGTAGCCCACCAAGCTCCTCTGTCCATGGGATTCTCCAGGCAAGAGTACTGGAGTGGGTTGCCATTTCCTTCTCCAGGGAATCTTCCCGACCCAGGGATCGAACCCAGGTCTCCCGCATTGCAGGCGATGCTTTAACCTCTGAGCCACCAGGGAAGCCTAACTAGATCTTAAGCTACTTGAAAGAAAAGCCATGTTTGTATGTTATGTAAGTTTTATAGTGTAGAATGCAGAACAGAGTCATTTTTGTTCATTCAGCAAATGTACAATGAACACCTACTATGTGCCAGACACTCTTTTATTTTATTTTTTTTATTTATAGTTATGTGGGTTTGGACAAATTTATCTGTCATCAGTCACAATATAGACCCCTTCCATCACACTCAGAATTTCCCCCATGACTCTTCAGAGTCCACTCTTTCTCCTTGTCAGACATTCTTCTTGATACTAGTGATTTCAACTTTGTTGAAATACTAGACATATTTCTAGTAGGAGTTAGACTATAATTTTTAAAAGAACAAGGATGTTAGATAGTGATGAAGACTTTGAGGAGAATTAACATCAGACAGTGTGGTAGACAATGCCTGGGGATTTATTCCAGGCTGAGTGATTAGGGAAGGTCACAGGAGGAAGTAGTATTTATATTGCATTTATATTGTCTGAATGGCAAGATGGGGCCAGCCATGTGGCTATCATTTTTGTTCATTCAGCAAATGTACAATGAACACCTACTATGTGCCAGACACTCTTTTATTTTATTTTTTTTATTTATAGTTATGTGGGTTTGGACAAATTTATCTGTCATCAGTCACAATATAGACCCCTTCCATCACACTCAGAATTTCCCCCATGACTCTTCAGAGTCCACTCTTTCTCCTTGTCAGACATTCTTCTTGATACTAGTGATTTCAACTTTGTTGAAATACTAGACATATTTCTAGTAGGAGTTAGACTATAATTTTTAAAAGAACAAGGATGTTAGATAGTGATGAAGACTTTGAGGAGAATTAACATCAGACAGTGTGGTAGACAATGCCTGGGGATTTATTCCAGGCTGAGTGATTAGGGAAGGTCACAGGAGGAAGTAGTATTTATATTGCATTTATATTGTCTGAATGGCAAGATGGGGCCAGCCATGTGGCTAGCAGAGGGGGCAGTTTTCTAGGCAAAGCAAACAGCTATTGCAAAAGATCTAATTAGGAATGAGCTTGATGTAGGAAATGAAGTCAAGAAAACAAGTGTGACTGGAGAGGTGGATCAGAGAATTAGAAGTTAGTGTTAGAGAGTAAGGTAGGGGCAGACGCTGTTGGATGCACTAACCCAAAGTATAGAGTTTGAGTTCTGCTGGATGTGGTAATCCCAAGTACAGAGTTTGAGTTTTACTTTAGTAAGGGTGGAGTTTTTTCATGGTTTATCTTCAAAGGAATGATGTAGTCTGATTTATGTTTTGAAACGATCACTATGGTTGCTATGTGGATAAATGGATTAGAGGAAAGGGAGTGTCAGAAAGAAGATGCTATTGCATAGCTGCTACAAGAAAACTGTTAGTTGGTGCTGAGTTTTTTAACATCAAATTAATAAAAGCTATGATGCAATACATGTGCTTTAATAGACCTACATCCCAAAGTACTACTAAACTCTATAATGGTGAGACCCATACTGTTCACAGAACGAACATAGAAAGTCATGCTGGTTCTAAATCCTGATGTATGAGTCATATTTTGCTGAGGAAAACAGTAAGTCCAAAGGCTCAGAATACAAAGATGAATGGTGAGTAGGGGAATGATGGGAAGTTGATATACCTGGATGGCATAAGAACATCCAATGCAACCTTAATAAAGGATCCTTTCTTAGAATATAACTTACCTGAATCAAGGAGACTCAACACCTTAAATTTGGAAAGACCCTAATGTTGGGAGGGATTGGGGGCAGGAGGAGAACGGGACAACAGAGGATGAGATGGCTGGATGGCATCACTGACTCAATGGACGTGAGTTTGAGTGAACTTCGGGAATTGGTGATGGACAGGGAGGCCTGGCGTGCTGTGATTCATGGGGTCACAAAGAGTCGGACACGACTGAGCGATTGAACTGAACTGAACACCTTAAATTGCTTGTTTTATCTTTATATTGTGGTTTTGTCTAAAAAAAAATTTGTATACATTTAAAATTCTTGTTCATTTAGAATAGGCCAGCAATTGTCAGACATTTTCTATCAAGGTTCAGATAGTAAGTATTTTTAGCTTTATGGGCCATATAGTCTCTATTACAACTACTCAACTTTGTAATGCCAAAACATCCATTGGCAATACATAAAACAGTGGGTGTTTGTATGGTTTAGTGGTATTTTATTCATAAAAATGGCAATATTTGGTCTTCTGGCCATTGTTTTCTAACCTCTGCAGTAGGCGATACTGTGATTAGATTCTATTATAATTGAGTGTAATAAGCCACAAGAAGTGGAAGCTTTCCACTGGAAAGTATTGTTTTTGGTCATCGTTTACAGATAATCTTGTAATCTCTCCTCTTCACTAAAATTTATAACTGTTTGCACGCAATTTTGGAGCTCCGATTTGTGAAGTCTATTTTGGCTTTTTGGACATTTTTGTCTTATTTCTCCAACTTCTTACTTCTTGAAGGTAGTCTCCAAACTTGAATTGTCAATTACCAGCTATGTAGTAATTTATTGTGTGTAGTCAATTGAAATAATACATGTCCTTGCTTAGGCATTTCATTAACTTTACATTTTACACTTATATGATGGTATTCTCTACATATTGGTTTCAATTTAATAGGTATGCCTTAAAATGAATTGACTTAAATATTTGGTGGTCATAGAGAGACATATATCCAAAATATGTGTTTGGCTGATTATTCTTTATATAAATATATATAAGAATCATTCCTGTCCTCCCCCTTTTATCTATTTAGTGGTAAACCCATTCTAAGTTATTTTCAGCTGACATCCTTTTTGACCTTTTGGGCAATTATAAGCTTATTAGTATGATGTTTGGGAAGCATTAGTATGATACCAATGGTTTAAAAGTCATAGTTGGGAACCAAAAGTGTTTGGAGTAAGTCAAATTGGTATATATACAGCCCATCTCTTTAGTTAGTTTTCATCTCTTAGGGGTATGACTGAAGAGTAATTTAGCAACATATGTTTGTTATCTTAGTTGATAATTATATATAGAAAGAGATTTAAAAATTGAAGGAAACAGTTACTATTCAAAGAGAGCATATGGGACTTTATCTTCTGTGCTATGTATAAAATAGCTTTTAAATGAAATTACTTTGAGTTTGATATTACTACTTTTCTTCTATTAGTTTCATTGAATTGTTTATAGGATGTTGAGTAGACTACATATGAAAAGCAAAAGCAATATAGTAGATTCTCCTTTTATAAAGGTAAGGATGGTTTTTAAATGTCTCTTGTTTTTCTTACTGACTAAACAAAAAATCTCAAAATGTATATCAATATCTTTAGTTTCATCTGTAATTCAGAATTTGGGGTCGGAGTTAACATTTCATATTCTGCGTTATTATGATTTTTACAATAGTGAAACATTTCTTTTCCTGAGATCTAGCCAAATTTATCCAACATTGTGATGGCATCCTTACCATTGCTTTGTACCAGGATAAGATACTCTTTTATATAGATTCTCTAATATTAATGAAACCTACATTTAAGAGGAATATTGTGGCTTCAGTAGAAAGTCAGATAAGTTTATCAGCAAAAACTCTTAATTATTCCTAAATTTAAATATATATATATACTTAGCTTGGGCTCTTCTAGAAAAATATCATAGTTGCTGTGGCTTGTAAACAACAGAAATTTATTTTTCATTGTTTTAGAGGCTGGAAAGATTAAGGTACTCCCAAACTGGAGTGGTAAATGCCCTCTTCCTGGTTGCATATGGCTGTCTTTTCATTGAGCTCTCATATGGTGGAAAGAAAGCAAGCTAGATCTTTGAACTCTTCTTATAATCTCATAACCTCATCATCTCCCAAACCTCATCGTGTCCCATAGTCCCCATTTACATCTCCAAAGTCCCAAAGTCCTCATCTCCAAATACCATCATATGGAGATTACAATTTCAACCTATGGATTGGGGCTGGGGGTGGGGTCCTGACACACTTTCAGTCCATAGCATTTGGTTATGTGAATTATTTTCCACAATTCCTATTTGTCCACCCTTCAACTTGCCATTTTTTCCTTAACTCTCTCAGAGCTTTTGCCCCTAGTTGATTTCTGTCACATGGGTATTTCATTGCCTAGAAAGCAGATTGTATTGTACATTTGTTCTCAGAATTATTTATAAAACCCTAAAACTTTAAAGCTGCTATTGATTTTTGTCCCTTTTTAGAAACTGAGACACACCTCTGGTTGTGGTTCTTTTTTGTTGAGAAGGATGCATTTGCCCCTAAACTTTGTTTCTAGTATGTTAGCCGATTCCCAATCCTAGATGCCCTGAAATATTCCTTCTAACCCCTTGGTAATTTTGTTTACTTTCTTCTTTCCTTTTCTTTATCTCTCCTCTCACTAAACAACCTAGTTCTCTAAAAGTGGTGCGTAGTTTATTTAACTCTAACTCAGTTATGTCTCTTGTTTTGCTCTTGCTTACAAGCAAATCTGTTCGCCTTACAGAAATTAAGTGGATTGCTGAGAGATTATTTTGGATACATCATATAAGATTCTAGTGCATAAATTTTATAAGAACAAAATATAAAAATAAAAAGTTTTGAAAAATTGAGTAGTATTCTTATAATTGAGACTTTGGTTAGTTTTTCTTTGTTTACTACAAATCAGAAGTTTTCAAGAATCGGAACTAAATAAATTGAACCTGCAGGTTTAAAAAAAAGGAATCGTTTTTTTTAAGTCATTTAAAAAATAGACAGTTATAATTGTGATTTGTAGAACAACAGTCATATTTCAAGAGTAATAAGAAATATAGATTTGAAAAAAAAATAAAAAGCATACTTGTTGTCATATTCCTCAAAGATCAGGTGACCTTACAGCCAGGATCACTGTGACAATCCTGGTATAGGCCTCTTGTTCCAATGGAATAATTAACAGTGCACTATTTCACTCTCAAAAGTTGCCTGGTTTGAACAATAAATTGTATGGTCACTTTACTTAAATGAGACTAGCCTTTAGTTCAAGGGAATAAAAAATACATCTTCTTTAGGTTAAAATTTTCAAAATATTCAAATAACCATAATGATATACTAATATAAACAAGTTAATAAAATATAAAACTGATGCTTAATCATTTTCCTTTTAAATTCAGATATGTAAAAATATTATACTCTGCTAGTAGGTGAATAACGTAGTTTAAGAGAAAATTTAAGAGCAATTAAAGTCTTTACTTTTATTTTATTCAACACTTAAAATCTTATTTTTTAGTATATATTATAACTTTCTTTTGCATCATTAATTTTTTAAAAATGCAATAATATCATTGAACAGTAATGAAAAGTAAACTCTGCATTTTTAAATGGTCTGTTATAGTAATCATGTAACCAAGTAAGCCTCAGCCATGCTTTACAAAATTCTATTCCTCACGTTAAAAAACAAACCTACAATTAAAAAAGAAGCAAGCATGTCGATTAGCCAGAGTTAGAGTATGTTCTTTAAAACTGGAGATTTTGTTGGATATACTAACAATATTTTACACTCATAAACCAGTCTGAAGCCTGAAACACAATTTCATTTATCTTTATTTCTAAGCTTTATAGTGTCACAGAAAGTGTCCATCTGGTCAGCTCAGATTGCTTCAAATAGTGAGTGGTCAGAAAGACTTAGATGATAAAGGTCAAAGGAGCCTCTTGACCCTGTGATACTTGCCAAAGCAATTGGAGCATCGGGACTGATATACCGTTAGATACAGTTTGCTAAAGCAGGCTCTACTTTAATTGGTAATGATAGCAAGAATACACAGTAAAGTCATTGCTGAAAGAAAACAAAAAGTATCCAATATAGTAATTTATTACCAGTCAGTGGGTTTCCTGCACCAGGTTGTTTTACCCCTGCAGTGGTGAGAGAAAGCAAAAAGGTACTCTAACACTTAGCTGAAAATGGATGCCCTGCTGATGCCCAGGATGTGTGGTGGCCCCATGATTGCCCGTGCCATTAGCTTAGTAATGTCATCTCTATTGTAAACTCAGCTCCCCATGTTCTTTCTGTGCATCAGCTGCAGATTGAAGCTTTCTCCTTTGTTTTCTATTTGTGCTGCCAATCACGCTGCTCTCTACCAACCCTTTGGAGGGAGACTGTTTTTACTACTAACAACTATCTCCAGCAACCTAGAGCTCAATGGATCTAAAAATTGAATGGCTGGCACTTTCCTTTACACCTTGTTTGATTTATGCATTATTGTGCTATTTGTTCATTCCTATTGTTCCACCAATGGTTTTTCATATCTTTGTAAGATATATATTTTTTGTAACTAGTATATCCCTACCTGTTCGTAGTTTTCTATGAAATTATGTCATTTGTTAAAAATGTTGAAATGTATTTGGTACAATATGAGCAAAGTCTTTGTAGATCTTTTTCATGTAATCAATCAATAAAAAAAAATCCTTTTAAAAATAGTTATTGGTTTCTGTCAATGAAGGAAAAATTCCCATGGAAAAGTATAAATGAGCTCTTTTGAACATCAGGGTTTTTATCTGTAAAAATATCTTAAGATCAACAGTAGAACACTGAAAAAGGATAGATTAAAGAACAGATTTTGCTAATTGCAACACAGAGATAGTAAAATTAGTTTTCCTTCATATTTCTAATTGTATATGGGAGATGCAGATTGCATTTTTAAAAATTTTTGTGTGTGTTTGCGTTAAAATAGCACAAACTTTATAGAATTAGTAAAAATCAGTAAGCATATGGATTCTCTTACCTTCCTCAAATACTGGAGTTTCTTCAAGGTGTGCTTCATTTTGTAACTGACAGATACCCCATTTTCCTCAAATCATAATAGAAATTCATTCCTGAAATAATTATACAGAAAGCAGTATTAGCATTTACAATTAAACACAAAACGTAAACCTGATTTTATTTTTATAACTAAGGATCTGGGTAGTGTATTAATATTAAAAGCCTGTTACTGGGTGTGGTTTTAATGGATAAAGTAGTCCTTCATACATTTGGTTTTATAGATAAAATTAAATGACATGTTATTATAATTGTCTGTGGAAATGTTTTTTTTTAATTAAAATCTAAACATTTTAGGTTCAGTTATGGAAATTGGTAAATTGTTGAAAAGGGTACAATTTTCTTTTTCTACACACAGACACATGTTTCAGCTTTTAATTTTACAAACATTATCAAGGATTATTCTAGACTAAAACTAGACATGTGAGGAGCTAGAAAGCTCCAGACCAGATACAGCCTCTCCTCCTCCAGGTTTTCAGCCCTATATTTGATTACTGCAAAGGCAGTTTGGTTGGAAGCACGTCCCAAGCCAGCTCCCATCTATTTTAGAAACCACAGCACTTTGTGCTTCAAAGCATCTATGGAGTTTATTATGCTTTCAAGGACAAATAGAGAAAGGCATTTCAGAAAGAGAAAAAATGTTTCTAGTAACGCATTTCTCCACTGCAAGGGATTGTTTGATTTGCAGAATAAAAGCCTTCTACTCAATAAATTTGAGTTATTATCACAATTAATTAATTGGTTAATTAATCTGTTTCTGGTATAGAGACCAGGCAACTCATTATACCCCATGTCATAAATATGCATAAACCAAAGAATCTGTAAGTCAATAAAATCTGCCTTGGCTCTTAGTCTATTTTTTAGACCGAATAATTCTAAAGTGAAAATGATGTGAAAGTGTTTTAGCACTGAATAAATGCTAATTTACTGTTAAATTTATTAGCTATTCTTTCACTTTTTTCTCTTACTGTATTTTCTTAGAAACATCCAAAGGGCAAGGTGGCAGGCAGAAGAGGAGCTCACTCATCAGGCATTTGTGCCTGGTTAGGAAAATGACTGGTGTCTTAGGAAAGAGTGAACCAATGTGGGACTCTCCATCGACTAATGGAAACCTATAGTTTAAGAAAGGTAGCACAGTTCCCAGAATAAGCTGAATCTCAATGGTAAGCAGCCTTCAGAGACAAGAATGTAGATAGGTAAAATAGCATTTAAATTGTGCTTTCCATGAAATTTTTATGTGGTTATGTGTATTAAATCAGTTAAAGGAGATGGCATGCCTTGATGTATTTGAGGGGGAAAATGTAAAAGCATTTTCTTTTCCTGGATATCATGTCAGTAATATATACAGTAACTTGACTTTTCAGGTATGGTGTATGTTGTAATTTAAGGCTTTTGAAAATACAGTGTAGGAGTATTGGTTTTCATCTATCACTAATGGATCCAGGGTGAATTTTAGGAAATGAGTGCTTGACAGTACAGAGAGGACCCTGACATTTATGAATAGTAAAGAAACTTCTCTCATTCTTCAAACCACAGCCCTGTGTTAGCATCTATTATAATGATACTTTTCATGTGTTTCTCTCTAGACTTAAAATAAAGACATGTAAGCTTGTATGAATGTGTATAGATTTCTTTGTCACACAGAAGTGAGATAATATTCTAGATTCTCATTCCACAAGTTGTTTTTGTTAAGTCAAAAGTATTTGGTGGACATTCTTCTGTATCAGTATATACACATCTACCCTGATTATATTTTTAACCAAATATTTTAGTTTTCGTTTTTATTTTACTTTTATTTTATTTTAGTTTTCTCTTTCAGAAAACCTTCAGAGGGAAAGCTCTTTGGGACTATATGTAATATGCAATCATTACTGGGTTCACTGTTATTTTGTGTACTTGAAATTAATGCATAAATTGAATTTAAATGACAGGGATCAAAAAGAGGTGATTATTCATATAAATTGCCTTAGGAAAATCATTCTAATTTATCCAATATTAAAAAATCATGGATCAAATGATTTTTAAATAAAAAAGCAATAATAATGCTAATTTAATTTTCAATAATCTAGAATCCCTAATATTATTTAGCTTGTTTTCCTGGCAGTTTTAGCAAATACCAAATAATAAAAAGAAATTTAAAGGGATTAGAATAGAAAAAAATTCCTTTTATTCAATATAGTAATAGTGAATATGCTATATTTGAAAAAATGAATAGAAGAGAAACCTAATAAAACACAAAATAAAATTAAGCATCAGTTTAGTTCAGTTTAGTGGCTCAGTCGTGTCCAACTCTTTGCGACCCCATGAATCGCAGCACGCTTCCTGCG
>SJXQ01009267.1:15648-128301 GCA_006408695.1 Aepyceros melampus | reverse complement strand
AGGCGCACTGGCGGGCACACTGCCTGGCACCCCGGATGGCAGACGCACTGGCGGGACCACTGGCGGGCACACTGACTAGCACGCCGGAGGGTAGGCTCACTGGCAGACACACTGCCTGGCATGCCGGATGGCAGGCGCACTGGCGGGCATGCTGGCTGGCACCCGACTGGTAGGTGCACTGGCGGGCACACTGGCTGGCACGCCGGTTGGCAGGCGCACTGTCGGGCACACTGTCTGTCACGCAGGATGGCAGGCGTACTGGCGGGCGCACTGGCGGGCACTCTGGCTGGCAATCAACTGGCAGGCGCACTGGCAGGCACACAGCCTGGCACGCCGGATGCCATCGCACTGGCCGGCAAACTGGCTGGCACCCTGGCTGGCACCCATCTCTCAGCTGCCCTGGCGGGCACACTGCCTTGCACACTGGACGGCAGGTGCACTGGCGGGCGCACTAGCGAGCACACAGGCTGGCACCCGTCTGGCAGGCGCACTGGCGGGCACGCTGGCTGGCACCAGACTGGCAGGCACACTGGCGGGCAAGTTGGCTGGCACGCCGGAGGGTAGGCTCACTGGCGGGCACACTGGCTGGCATGCCGGATGGCAGACGCACTGGCGGGCACGCTGACCGGCACGCTGGCTGGCACCCGACTGGCAGGCACACTGGGGGGCACACTGCCTGGCACACCGGATGTCAGGCGCACTGGCGGGTGCACTGGTGGGCACGTTGGCTGGCACCCGACTGGCAGGCGCACTGGCGGGCACACTGCCTGGCACCCCGGATGGCAGACGCACTGGCGGGACCACTGGCGGGCACACTGACTAGCACGCCGGAGGGTAGGCTCACTGGCAGACACACTGCCTGGCATGCCGGTTGAGATTGCATCCAAATACTGCATTTCAGACTCTTTTGTTGACCATGATGGCTACTCCATTTCTTCTAAGGGATTCCTGTCTACAGTAGTAGATATAATGGTCAGATGAGTTGAATTCACCCATTCCAGTCCATTTTAGTTTGCTGATTCCTAGAATGTCGACGCTCACTCTTGCCATCTCCTGTTTGACCACTTCCAATTTGCCTTGATTCATGGACCTAATATTCCAGTTTCCTATACAATATTGAAGAGATGCACCACGTCCAAGGTAAGAGAAACCCAAGTTAGATGATAGGTATTGCAAGAGAGCATCAGAGGGCAGACACTGGAGCCATAATCACAGAAAACTATCAATCTAACCACACTAGGACCACAACCTTGTCTAACTCAATGAAACCAAGGTAGGTATTGCAAGAGGGCATCAGAGGGCAGACACACTGAAACCATAATCACAGAAAGCTATCAATCTAATCACACTAGGACCACAACCTTGTCTAACTCAATGAAACTAAGCCATGCCCTGTGGGGCCACCCAAGACGGGCAGGTCATGGTGGAGAGGTCTGACAGAATGTGGTCCACTGGATAAAGGAATGGCAAACCACTTCAATATTCTTGCCTTGAGAACCCCATGAACAGTATGAAAAGGCAAAATGATAGGATACTGAAAGAGGAACTCCCCCAGGTCAGTAGGTGCCCAATATGCTACTGGAGATCAGTGGAGAAATAACTCCAGAAAGAATGACGGGATGGAGCCAGAGCAAAGAGAATACCCAATACAGTATACTAATGGAATTTAGAAAGATGGTAACGATGACCCTATATGCGAGACAGCAAAAGAGACACAGATGTCTAGAACAGTCTTTTGGACTCTATGGGAGAGGGTGAGGTGGGGGATGATTTGGGAGAATGGCATTGAAACATGTGTAATGTCATATGTGAAATGAATGGCCAGTCTAGGTTTGATATATGGTACAGGATGCTCAGGACTGGTGCACTGGGATGACCCAGAGGGATGGTATGGGAGGGAGGTTTGAGGGAGGGTTCAGGATGGGGAACACATGTGCACCCGTGGCAGATTCATGTTGATGTATGGCAAAACCAATACAATATTGTAAAGTAATTAGCCTCCAATTAAAATAAATAATTTTATATTTAAAAAATAAAAATAAAATGCATAGCTTATTTTATCATATGCTAAAGATTAGTTTCTAAAGTATGTAAAAAATAAACACAGAAGGTTTTATTTATCTCTTAAATAAGGTAGATCTTATGTCTAATAAAAATGTCTGTTTTTCATAAAAATAATGAGGCTCAATTCTTTCCTATATATATTCAATCTTTCTTTCCAAAACCAAACGAATTTGTCCATGTTTTTCAAATTTTTAATAGTGTAAAATTAATAGATATGCATATGCAAAATTTAAATAGTATGTAATGTAAGCTAATTTATTTCTAGTTTCTTGTATGGAGCATAAAGGACAGAAATGGTATGGACCTAACAGAAGCAGAAGATATTAAGAAGAGGTGGCAAGAATACACAGAAGAACAGTACAAAAAAGATCTTCATGACCTGGATAATCATGATGGTGTGATCACTCATCTAGAGCCAGACATCCTGGAATGTGAAGTCAAGTGGGCCTTAGAAAGCATCACTATGAACAAAGCTAGTGGAGGTGATGGAATTCCAGTGGAGCTGTTTCAAATCCTGAAAGATGATGCTGTGAAAGTGCTGCACTCAATATGCCAGCAAATGTGGAAAACTCAGCAGTGGCCACAGGACTGGAAAAGGTCAGTTTTCATTCCAATCCCAAAGAAAGGCAATGCCAAAGAATGCTCAAACTACTGCACAACTGCACTTATCTCAAATGCTAGTAAAGTAATGCTCAAAATTCTCCAAGGTAGGCTTCTGCGCTCTGTGAACCATGAACTCCCTAATGTTCAAGCTGGTTTTAGAAAAGGCAGAGGAACCAGAGATCAAATTGCCAACATCTGCTGGATCATGGAAAAAGCAAGAGAGTTCCAGAAAAACATCTATTTCTGCTTTATTGACTATGCCAAAGCCTTTGACTGTGTGGATCACAATAAACTGTGGAAAATTCTGAGTGAGATGGGAATACCAGACCACCTGACCTGCCTCTTGAGAAACCTGTATGGAAGTCAGGAAGCAACAGTTAGAACTGGACATGGAACAACAGACTGGTTCCAAATAGGAAAAGGAGTATGTCAAGGCTGTATATTGTCACCGTGCTTATTTAACTTATATGCATAATACATCATGAGAAACGCTGGATTGGAAGAAACACAAGCAGGAATCAAGATTGCTGGGACAAATATCAATAACCTCTGATATGCGGATGACACCACCCTTATGGCAGAAAGTGAAGAGGAACTAAAGAGCCTCTTGATGAAAGTGAAAGAGGAGAGTGAAAAAGTTGACTTAAAGTTCAACATTCAGAAAATGAAGATCATAGCATCTGGCCCCATCACTTCATGGGAAATAGATGGGGAAACAGTGGAAACAGTGTCAGACTTTATTTTTTTGGGCTCCAAAGTCACTGCAGATGGTGATTGCAGCCATGAAATTGAAAGACGCTTACTCCTTGGAAGAAAAGTTATGACCAACCTAGATAGCATATTCAAAAGCAGAGATGTTACTTTGCCAGCAAAGGTCCATCTAGTCAAGGCTATGGTTTTTCCAGTAGTAATGTATGGATGTGAGAGTTGGACTGTGAAGAAGGCTGAGCGCCGAAGAATTGATGCTTTTGAACTGTGGTGTTGGAGAAGACTCTTGAGAGTCCCTTGGACTGCAAGGAGATCCAACCAGTGCACTCTGAAGGAGATCAGCCCTAGGATTTCTTTGGAAGGAATGATGCTGAAGCTGAAGCTCTAGTACTTTGGCCACCTCATGGGAAGAGTTGAGTCATTGGAAAAGACTCTGATGCTGGGAGGGATTGGGGGCAGGAGGAGAAGGGGATGACAGAGGATGAGATGGCTGGATGGCATCACTGACTCCATGGGTGTGGGTCTGGGTGAACTCCAGGAATTGGTGATGGACTGGGAGGCCTGGCTGCTGCGATTCATGGGATCGCAAAGAGTCGAACACGACTAAGCGACTGAACGGAACTGAACCGAAAAGACCTATTCTATTGATTTTCTGCGTTTTTCCAAAAATTCTCAACCATGACTTCGGTCTTCATCATCGAACAATAAATAGAAAATCTAGGGAAGACTCACAAAAATGATGTAAAAATGATCAGAGATTGGAGTAAAGGATCTGAAAGCCCATGACATTCACAAACTCACAGTCCCATTTTAGCTTTCTCATATGGAGTGGGGCACAATAGCTAGTTGATATTCCTTAGAATTATAGAAGTAGAAAAAGCATCAAATTCTCCCTAAATAGACTTATTCCTGGTCTTTATCTAAAAAATAAAATAAATAAATAGTATCATCTTTCTGAGAGTGCATTTCATCATGTCACTAAGTCACATTTTGGGTTACCAACAACTAAGAAACAAATCCATAGTAGAATAGGGTTTGTGGTTGAAAAAAATGTGGATTCTGAAGACAAATTGTCCATATTTACAATCCAGCTGTGCCTGTGCCTCGTGGGGCAAGTTGCTTGAGTACTCTGTAACTTAGTTCTGTTTAAAATGTAGGTAATAATATTGCCTATCTCATAGAGCTATCGAGAGAATCAAAAAAATATTACATGTCTGGACATTGCTTGGTACACAGTACATGCTAAAAATGTGTGTTTGCTATTATTACTGGCATCTTACCCTTTAATTAAGTTATCTGAAAATAGAAAAACTGAGTAGAGTTAGCATGACTTTATAACTAATTTATAGCCTTCTCTGTGCATCTATTCTCATCAAAGACATACATTGGTAATATAACACAATATAAATGTTAAACTAAAATTGATTTTACTTTTCTCTTTTAGCACTTTAAAGAAACATTCTGTTCATTTTGATGAAAAGAGCATATTTTTCCCGGTGTGGGTAAAAATGAATTTCCTCTTTTCCAAGGAGAAAGTTTTACAAAAACGAGTTCCTATCTCTTCAAGGAAAGGAAAGAGAGTTTTCTTAGATTAATGGTGTAGAGCCCAGTTATAATGTGTCACTGAAGTTCTACCTGATAGCCCACCAAATGCTTCTGTGTGGGTAAATAAAAGAATAGGGATTTGATGTGCATCTTAAAATTGGCACAGGCTGAGAAGTTGGAGAGGGCTTCCCAGATGGTGCTAGTGGAAAAGAAGCCCCTTCCAATGCAGAAGACATAAAAGACCCAGGTTAGATCCCTTGGTCCAGAAGATCCCTTGGAGAAGGGTATGACAATCCACTCTAGTGTTCTTGCCTGGAGAATCCCAAGGACAGAGGAGCTAATGTGCTACAGATCCATAGAATCACAACTAAAGTGACTTAACACACACCTAGCCTTGTGTAGACAAAGAAGTAGCAGATTAGAAAAAAGATGCATGGAAAACTCAGCAGAATAATCCTAGAGTCCTTTCTGGAAGGGGTCAATAAAGTGGAAAATGAAAGAACATTGCAAGGATATTACTTCATTGTCTATGAGACATGTTGGAGGAGACTATTTGACAGCTTATCTTTGTATAAATTGTATGGGAACTTCTAGTGGTTGCCTTTAGAATAGGAAACATCTATTTCCCCCACCTTCAATCAAAAGTACCTGATTTACCTTTGGAGAAGTTTACTTCTTCCAATACTGTAGCAGCAATACTTTTGAAATGAGCCTGAACAGACTTAATCCAATCAATTCATCTCATTACAAAGGACTTGATATTCAGTTTAAGGATGAACCCAAAACACACTTCAAGCCAGGAAAACCACAGGGATGTAGCCTCTTTCTTCCTCTGCATGAATTGCTGAGCTAATATGAGATATAGAACCACAGTCTTCATAAAAGAAGATCCTGGGTACACCGTGTAGAACTGAAAATGAACATTAGTGCCATGGAAGATGGAGCAAAAGACAAGAAAAAAAAAATAGATGATTAATGACTTATTCACTGTGTCGTTACATTGAGGTGAAGTCGCTCAGTCGTGTCCGACTCTTTGCGACCCAATGGACTGTAACCTATTAGGCTCTCCATCCATGGGATTCTCCAGGCAAGAATACTGGAGTGGATTGCCATTTCCTTCTCCAGGGGATCTTCCCAACCCAGGGATCGAACCCGGGTCTCCTGCATTGGAGGCAGACGTTGTTACATTAGCATCCTTTATCTGGATGGCTAAGTTATAAAGGCAGTAAATTCATTTGTGATTGTTGATTAGACCAGTTCATGTTGAGTTTTGTTATTTGCAGTTAAAACAGTCCTAACCAACACAAATTGCACATCTACATAATGAATTTGTACCACTTAACTAACAAGTATTTAGGCATGTAGGAATTTTGTCCATTGTGAACCATGAATCCTGAGTAAGCTGACACCTCTGCTGAAGTATGTCACAAATGTTCAGTCTATCCCTTTCTGGCAACTCCTCAAGAATCTTTGTGAAGTTGAATGAAGCATGCTCAAGTAATCAACACTGGGCTCAGAGAACTCAAAAGCATTACTAGAAAACTTTTTTTCAGTCCCTTTTAAGCACTGTAATTTCTACCCTAATAGCCACAGCAAAAACATAACAGCTCTGACTGGATATACTCATTTAAAATAGCACTTCTCAAGTCAAACACACACACACACACACACACACACACGCACATTAAACTATTCTACTGTGTCAAAAGAAAGGCAAAGAAGTCACTTATGCACCAATGACCATCCTCAAATCTTAGTCAGATATGGCCATATCAGTCTTTCTCCAGTATTACTTGGAATAGGAATCACTTTTTGTTTTCCAGAATGATAGAAAAAATTGATGTCAGTAGCAAAATTCCATCTGTTTGGCCATGTGGGGGCTATTAGCTAGCAAGATAAGCTCCTCCAAAGGACTCTTTATGTTCTTATTTTCATGTTCTAAAATATGAATTTCAATTCACTATTTAACAATTCCAAAAATTCTCTGAAATTCAGGAATGGTTTTCTAAAATGCCAAATTGTTATAGCTGTCAGTATAAAAGCCTCAGTAGACAGACATGTTCTTTCATTCTTAACAGTTTAGTATATGAAGGAATGTGTGAAGTCACAATATTTGCATAACTGTGACTAAATCAAATCTTCCATCTTTAAAGATCTTAGGACTTTTAAAAGGTTATAAAGAGTGAAAATGGAAGATATTTTTTCATATCACACAAGACTTTTCACAGATTAAATTGTGTGTATGTGTGTGACACTGTTGTCATTGATTTTTCTGTTTTTTATTCATTGTTATTTCTCCTTCTGGGCTATGAATTATTAAAAGGGAAAAGACAAATTTGTTAGGTTAATAAATGGGAGGTTCTCAACATGTTTGTTGAATCTATAGCTGAAGAAATTAATGAGTCACTAAATGAATGGATAGGTGAACAAAGGTCATCTTATATTCTGCATTCATCAATAAAGGCAAATGCCTCAAAGACATTAGTGTGTTTATATTCTTGTTGAGTAATCTCCATTTATTAGTTGGCAAATACGTTCAAATATTTACTGAGCACCTACTCTGGTCCAACAGAATAATGATGTGCAGACCACCACACATCATAGTATAGTCATTGGCAACTCACACTATTTGGGAGAAAATCAGGCTTCAGAACCACCCTTAAATGAGCTTAAGGGTTGTATTAAAAATAAACAAGCCTAGCTGTTTCAGCTTGCCTGGGTCTCAGCTGGTTCCTGGTACTTGGATTTTCAGTATTAACTCTGGGAAACTCCCGTTAAAGGGAAAATGCATCAAGTGGAGTTAAATAATCAAAGAACACCTTATTCAAGACTACTGCAATAGGAGAGAGAAACTGAACTCAACTTCACTGAAACAAAGGTGAAAAGGTTCTTAAGTTCTAGGGTGAGTTAGTGGAAAAGTATTGGAAAATATTAATGGGAAGATGGATTAATAGAGTTAGGTCATTTGTGTTTGCTAATGGTGATTTATTGAAGTTAGGCTCTTACTTCCCATAGAAACTAGTAGGTAGCAAGCTACCTCTCATGGTGATTTATAATTAAATGATTTATATCAAGGAGACGAGTCCCAGGTCCCCCAGAAAGACATCCCGGGCTGTGAAACTGTCAAGTGACTGTGAGAAGATTTACATCACAAAGGGGCAGAAAATGATTTACAACTCCAAGTTTCCTAAAGTAAATGCTCTAAGAAAAGGGAGGTCAGAGGCCAAGAGTCAGGAAGAAACATCTTAGTTCAGCCAAGCTGAGAAGAATAAGGCCCTCATGAACAGTCTCAAGTAAACTGAAGGAGTTGATCACCTACTGGGTGATCACAGAACTTAACTAAAAATTTTCTATAGCTGAAATTTGGAATATTCACATTTAGCAAATTCTCATGTAAATCTCTGACTTTATCAGCTTTCACAGGCCTAAATGATTTTTTTTTCCCCTTGAAAGATAGCTATCTCAGAATGCAATAATGATTTTTGTTTTCATAAAATTGTTCTTAGGAATATATATTTTTGGAGATTTTGTTGGATTGTATAAAAATGAAGACTTCATATCCAGTGAAAAACTTTAAACAAACCACCAAAAAACATTTGAAGAATGCTTTCCATGATGTTTCTGCTCTACCAGAACCCTTAGAACATCCCATAAAAGTCTTTAATTTATTGTTACATATTTTACTAATTCATCTTCAGACTCATGATTGTTTTAGACACTGAGTAAAATCAATGACAAGATTTTCTTCTTTTGAAACCTTGAATTATAAGAATTCTGCCACATTGTCAACACTAATCATTTAAACTCTGATGATAAGTTCATGATAACTTGTATGTGGCTTGAAATAGAAGATCTATTGAAAGAAGCATTTTTGCTGCAATGAAAAATAAATCTTACAAGTTTCTAGATTAAAATGAATTAAGGTTTTATGTAATAACACACCGTAATGTTGAGCTATATTGTTCATTTCCTATATTTTTAGTTTTATGAAAGTTTTGAGCCCATATGCTGTAGATGCTAGATTCTAGAAATGCACTGAACCAAATACAGTACTAGAGACAAAAAGAAAACCATTTTCTGATGCCTAGGGCTAATTCATTGTTGGCTTGAGTCAGAGTGAAATGAGAAAGATCTAGATATTTTTGTAAAGAAGCAAATAATAAATTGTCAATGTCAAAATGAGGTCAATGACCTTCAATGTGTATCATATTAAAAGAAGGACCATCACTTCATCTGTAGCCTAACACCACATTAATTTTCTTCAGAGAGCAAAAGAATGAGTTGTTAATTCCAGAAGGGTTTTTATTTTCCTGCTAATTCCAAGAATTCTGCTTTTCTGTGATGACTGTGTCTCTGTGTGTCACAATAACACTTCTGAGAAGCTATCCAGACTAAATAAAATTAGGCAAAGGTTACAACTTAGGTGTGTTATATTGGATTTGAGAGAAAAATAGAAACTGATCACACATAACAACAACAACAACAAAATTGGGGTGAGTAAGAATACATCTAAGTTGTGAATTTACTTTGGTAAATTTTTAGGAAAGGAAATATCATGTTGGAGGTCAAAACTCAAATAAGAGTCTTTTTTATTCTTTTTAATTATGTATTATTTCAGTTCAGTTCAGCCGCTCAATCATTTCCAACTCTTTGCGACCCCATGGATTGCAACATGCCAGACTTCCCTGTCCATCACCAGCTCCCAGAGCCTACTCACACTCATGTCCATCATGTTGCTGATGCCATCCAGCCATCTCATTCTCTGTCGTCCCCTTCTCCTCTTGCCTTCAATCTTTCCCAGCATCAGGATCTTTTCAAATGAGTCAATTATTCTCATCAGGTGGCCACAGTATTAGAGCTTCAGCTTCAGCATCAGTCCTTCCAGTGAATATTCAGGACTGATTTCCCCTAGGATTGACTGGTTGGATCTCCTAAAAATATTTACTGACCATCTTCTAAGTGACTGGACATTGATGGGTACTATACAGATAGAAATGGTCTCTGAGGAAGCAATATTTAATAAATGTTAAATATGCATAATTTATACATATGTATAATGGCTCCAATAATATTGAAACTTAATTTTTCTTCTTGTAACATGGGTTCAAGTGAATTTGTCAGCAGAACAATCCTCTTCCATGCCATCTTTCTGACTAAATTGATAAAGTCTCTGCTATTTTCTAAATATGGCTTCTAGCTGGCTAAACTGGAGAAAAATTAGTAGTGGCAGGTGAGAGAGAAATCCAAGTACATTTAACAAGTCTTGAAAGTGAGCCAAACCTCACTTATTCAACTTGCATTGAATAGAAGTGGTCACAGGATCCCAGCTAGAGGCAAGGAAACCTGGGAAACTCTGTGTTGTACTCTTCATCTGAACTTCATAATATAAAAATGGAAATTGTTTTTGGTGGACAGTTAGGCATTTCTTCCATGATCAAATATTACTCTATATCCACTCCCCAAGAAGAGAATTCAAAATCCAACTCATTTGCAGCATACAGTACAAATCCAGGTGCTGAATCCTCATGTACGACACGGCGTGTTCACTCATATTCCCTTGGCCAGAATCACTGCTTCCTTTTGAAACTGTCTTGGAGAGGGGAATACATGCTTTGGTTCATGAATCACTAGTCAAATCTGCTCCAAGTTGTGGTTTGATAGGTGAGGAGTAGAAGATATTTTGGGGAGATTGGGTGGGCCTGGTTCTCATCCGAAGGGACACTTCCAGAGAAACAAATTGATAAAAGATGTCTTCAAGTGGAAAGATATTGTTTTGTTGTTTTCAGCATCTCAGAGCAGGTCACTCTGATAAACAGATAGTGAGAAAAGATGAAAAGATGATGCTAGAGAGCTGACTAGAGACAAATCAAGAAAGAAGAGTTAACAGATTTGAACTGCATTCTAAATGTGGTAGTTTAGAATGTGTTTTAAGTAAAGTAATGAATTATTGAATATTGTAAAGGCTATATCAGCATGTTGAAAAACCTCTTTTCTTGCTATATGGAGAATGGGGATAGGTTTAATGGTAGAAAGGAGAGATGATCATAGTAATCTTGACAAGATACTAAGGGATGTGAGGAACTAGGGAAGGATCTAGCATCACGTGTCTCATTAAGCCATTAATTAAGCCCAACGTGGATCACTTGGACAGTCATACCTCTGAGAGATGTGAGAATGGTTATCTAAAAACATAGGAAATGACAACCTTGGAGGCAAGGGTCTCATTTGGACAAAGAGTACAACCCGTATATTCTCTTACTCTTTCCAAATATACCTGATATATCTCCTTTGATTATCCTTTATTTCTTCATATTAAAAATCTGCTCCCTAATTATTCCAACATTTTATGATGAAAAGGTATATATATTAATTTTTTTTCTTAATTAGAACTTCCCTTTATTATAACAGGGATTAGAGATCTCATGGAGAGTCTAGGGAAACAAATGTTTTCATGTTTCTGTATGATTAGGGCATTCAGGAAAAAAGAAAACTGCAAATTGAATTGAAGACGAAGTCTTGAAAGGTTAAAAGATGACTGAAAAGTGAGCCATCTAAGAGAGATTTAAAGGATTTACCTTCTTGATGTTTGTTTACATTTCAAAGGATAAAACCCTGAGCTGTCCTTTTACTTTGCGAAAAATTTTAAGCCATTAGGGAAGAAAGATTTCTTTCCCTGTCTCAGGAACAGAGGAGTACTGTGTAACTCAAACAGAGTTACACATTCATAGTTTTGGACTTTCTCTTCTATAGTGTGAAAAATCCTTTGCATGTATTACCATATGATCATTTTGCCCAATTGCTACGATCATGAAGAAGGAGTAATAGGGCATGGGGAACTAATCTAGTTATTGCTATACGTGATAATATTTTGCCTCTGATCCAGAACACTAGTGTTGGCTTTCAGGATAGTATAAGAAAATATAGATATTTATATATCTCAAGGGACTCACTTGAGAACTAAGGACTTTTAGTTCAGAATGTACAACAGTGGACAGGGAGTCTCATCTACATAAAACAATATTATATTGACATTGAAAGGTCTTGTGTGTTGGGAAAACATAAAAATGAAACACAAACATCAAATGGTGTATATTAATTAATTGCATTAATTGAATATTTAAAAAAGTAGAAGTGAGGAAAATCATGGTGACAAACATTTCAAATCCATTATCTTAATTGCTTGAATTAATTTTAAACTTAGAAGTATTGCCCTACAGACAATCAGTTTTTGCTATGGTAGAAAATTCTAGATGTTAAGACATCTAGATGTTGGTAACACAGAGGAGATTTTGGAGTAGAAAGAGAAAAACTTTTCAGCTCTGAAAAGGATTTCTTTAGATAATTGAGAACGCCAAGTCCCTGAAAATTGTTCACGCCAAGACAGGAAAGTCATGTAACTAGAGATGGAATTGCTCTGAGATAACCTCCAAGACCTTGTCCAAATACAATTCATTATTTTATTAACTCAGGCAAGTTTATGTGGAGAAGAGGTCAGGAAGACAGCACTATTCAAGTATTATGAAAATATTGAGTAAAATTTGAAAAGGATTGTGTTAGACTAGAATCTGGAAATTGTGACTCTGGGAAGATTTTTAGGAATACAAGAATCAATGGATTCTAAGTAAATTTTGCAAGAAAAGCACTGGAACTTGAAAAATAAAAACTATTTGAAAAGAAGGTAAAATTCCAACATTAGTGCTTTCCCAGCATGACTGTAGAATCATGGGTCAAAATTTTCAAATCAAAATTTTCAAATCACTGATATACTTAAAATGTCTGTATCTAAATATATCAATGTATCACTTAATATATCACAAAATACAAACAAAATAGATTTTGCTCATATATATTCATAAATACATAAATTCTCACAATACATATGTGATATTACTCTGCCATATAAAAGCAAGAAATTCTGCCATATGTGACAACCTGAATGGACCTTGAGGCCTATGAGGTTTATGCCAAGTGAAATGTCAGGCATAGGAAGACAAATACTGCAAGGTATCATTCAGATATGGAGTGATTCTTTTTAAAAAAGCCAAACTCATAGAAACAGAGAGTAGAACAGTGGCTGCCAGGAGGTAGGCTGTGGGGAAGTCGGGAGAGGTTGGTAAAAGGGTGCAAACTTTCAGCTACAAGGTGAATAAGATCTGGGGATCTAATGTATAACATGGTGACTGTAGTTGATAACACGGTATTTGTACAACTGAAGTTTGTAAGAAAGTGGAACTTAAAGATTCTCATCCAAAAAGGAAAAAGAGAGATAAGAATGTGAGTTGATGAATGAAGTAACTAGTGGGGGGAATCCTTTCACAATGTATAATCAAATTTCAAATTACCACACTTAAAGTATCTTACAATTTTATATGTTGATTATTGCTCAATGAAGCTGAAATTTTAAAAACACCATGGGCTGGAAAATTGGTATAGTGATCGATTATCAAATGGATGGTTACTGAAGATGCAGGAGTGGACAAGATTGTTGAGAATAAATAAAGACTGAGAAGAGAAGCTCTGGAGCCCATCCCCGCCACATCCCAACAATTTAAGACACAGGCAGAGGGAACATCTGGAAAAGAGCTGAAGAATAAATGGACCAAAAATTGTCAGAAGTAAGAGGATAGAGATTGGTTGTGGTTGAAAACTTTAAGTGATTTGCTAAAGGTACTGTGTTAGTTTTCTAGGACTACCATTACAAAGTACCACGGGCTGTATGGCATCAACAACAAAAGTGTATTTTCTCACAGTCCTGGAAGCTGGTTGTTCATGTTTAAGGAGCTGGCAGGGTTGGTTTCTCCTGAGACCTCTCTCTCCTTATATTGCGGGTGGCTCTGTAGCTGTATCCTCACAAGGTCTTTTATGCATGATCGTTCCTGATGTCTCTTCTTCTTCCTATCAGGACACAAGTCATATTAGATTAGGCCGCCATCTTTATGACTTTTTAAAACTTTAATTAACTCATTAAAGACCCCTCCTCCAAATATAGTTACATTGGGGGTTAGGGTCCCCCGTTATGAATTTGTGAGGGGCTCAGCGTGGTTCACCACAGATCCCTAGAGAGAAATGATGACCTTGGGGTTCACTTGCCAATTCACCTAGTCCAGTAGTCTTTCCATGATAGCACACTCCTTCCCTGTGTGATATTTGAATTGGAATGTATTACTAACTCCAACTAGGAAAGTGTAAGCTGTCTGTTTAATTAGTTCTGTTTATATATACATCTCATGGGAAATAGAAGTAAGTTTGCTAAGAAAGTGGAACTTAAAGATTCTCATCCAAAAAGGAAAAAGAGAGATAAGAATGTGAGTTGATGAATGAAGTAACTAGTGGGGGGAATCCTTTCACAATGTATAATCAAATTTCAAATTACCACACTTAAAGTATCTTACAATTTTATATGTTGATTATTGCTCAATGAAGCTGAAATTTTAAAAACACCATGGGCTGGAAAATTGGTATAGTGATCGATTATCAAATGGATGGTTACTGAAGATGCAGGAGTGGACAAGATTGTTGAGAATAAATAAAGACTGAGAAGCGAGCTCTGGAGCCCATCCCCGCCACATCCCAACAATTTAAGACACAGGCAGAGGGAACATCTGGAAAAGAGCTGAAGAATAAATGGACCAAAAATTGTCAGAAGTAAGAGGATAGAGATTGGTTGTGGTTGAAAACTTTAAGTGATTTGCTAAAGGTACTGTGTTAGTTTTCTAGGACTACCATTACAAAGTACCACGGGCTGTATGGCATCAACAACAAAAGTGTATTTTCTCACAGTCCTGGAAGCTGGTTGTTCATGTTTAAGGAGCTGGCAGGGTTGGTTTCTCCTGAGACCTCTCTCTCCTTATATTGCGGGTGGCTCTGTAGCTGTATCCTCACAAGGTCTTTTATGCATGATCGTTCCTGATGTCTCTTCTTCTTCCTATCAGGACACAAGTCATATTAGATTAGGCCGCCATCTTTATGACTTTTTAAAACTTTAATTAACTCATTAAAGACCCCTCCTCCAAATATAGTTACATTGGGGGTTAGGGTCCCCCGTTATGAATTTGTGAGGGGCTCAGCGTGGTTCACCACAGATCCCTAGAGAGAAATGATGACCTTGGGGTTCACTTGCCAATTCACCTAGTCCAGTAGTCTTTCCATGATAGCACACTCCTTCCCTGTGTGATATTTGAATTGGAATGTATTACTAACTCCAACTAGGAAAGTGTAAGCTGTCTGTTTAATTAGTTCTGTTTATATATACATCTCATGGGAAATAGAAGTGGAAACAGTGGAAACAGTGTCAGACTTTATTTTTTGGGCTCCAAAATCACTGCAGATGGTGACTGCAGCCATGAAATTAAAAGATGCTTACTCCTTGGAAGAAAAGTTATGACCAACCTAGATAGCATATTCAAAAGCAGAGATGTTACTTTGCCAACTAAGGTCCGTCTAAGTCAAGGCTATGGTTTTTCCTGTGGTCATGTATGGATGTGAGAGTTGGATTGTGAAGAAGGCTGAACACCGAAGAATTGATGCTTTTGAACTGTGGTGTTGGAGAAGACTCTTGAGAGTCCCTGGACTGCAAGGAGATCCAACCAGTCCACTCTGAAGGAGATCAGCCCTGGGATTTCTTAGGAAGGAATGATGCTGAAGCTGAAACTCCAGTACTCTGACCACCTCATGCAAAGAGTTGACTCATTGGAAAAGACCCTGATGCTGGGAGGGATTGGGGGCAGAAGGAGAAGGGGTCAACAGAGGATGAGATGGCTGGATAGCATCACAGACTCGATGGACGTGAGTCTGAGTGAACTCCGGGAGTTGGTGATGGACAGGGAGGCCTGGGGTGCTGCGATTCATGAGGTTGCAAAGAGTCGGACATGACTGAGTGACTAAACTGAACTGAACTGAAGAGTAATTTCACAGCATGCAATTAATTGATGTATTAAAGGATATATGTGAAGAAAAAGCTCTATCCATCCATTTCCATGTATATTAGCCTTTCAATTAGTTTGGATGGCCCTTGCTAGTTATCTTTACTGGAATGTACACCTCTTATAAACTGTATTAGGTATAAACTGGGATCTCTTAGGAGGAATAAAGTCAAGGTATTTAAGATGAGGGAAGTCAAACACTAAAAATAGAGCTGGTAAAAAATAAAAGTGGAGAGAAGATATATCTACAGGTATCATCTCTGCTTTATCCATTCTCCTCTCCTTTATTGTTTCTCAGTCCTGTTTCACAGAAAAGCAATGCTAGAGATTACATGGAGAAATGGTAAGCTAATCAATAAAGGATTGATGACAGTAAAGGGAGGAGTGATCCCATTCTGTGATGCTACAGACTGTAAACTGAAAGCATTGACAGGTGACACCTTGGGGCACAGAGACTGATATCAAAATGAAACAATAAAAATATCTTTCTGTTTCCTTAGTGGTAATTTCCTTTTTGATTAACTC
Organism: Aepyceros melampus; assembly: GCA_006408695.1. NCBI lineage: Eukaryota > Metazoa > Chordata > Mammalia > Artiodactyla > Bovidae > Aepyceros > Aepyceros melampus. Next base: position 111,934 of record SJXQ01009267.1, on the reverse strand, counting down.
TCCCTTTTCTTATGTCCTCTGTTCCCTTTCAACAATCAGTTTGATGAAAATGTGAAGAAAGGAGACAAATTTCCTGATGGAGGAAAGAGCTTGCACAAAGATTTCTAACACAGATGGAGATGAAGGCCAGAGGTATCAAGGAGCAATATTTCAGATAATAATAGAAAGCCACATGTAAAGCACGGCCAGGAAATGACTTGATGTATTCGAGTGTTCAAACAGTCATTTTCTTATTAAGAAACATGGTCTTTACTAGCCACAGGAAAAGCTCCTTGCTACTTTTGCCTGCTGGAATGTAGGATACACATTTCACTGGTCTCTGTTCCTGAAATCTGTGGCTTGAAACTTGGAGAGCAGAAAGGTCATTAGATTTAGCTGGCCTAAAATAATACTCCATGAACCAATTTCGATTGTCAAGTAAAAGCATTGGCTTGGGATCTAAAAACCTGTAATTCTTTGGAATGAATTAATTGACATCTTTTTAAAATGTTAAATTTATCTGCAACATTTAGGAAAATGTGTAGTCTCCATGAACACAGGACTGCATTTTAAGTGAAAGATTTTGTTTTAAGCCTGACATTGAATGTTAAAAGTCATTTTGCCTTTTGTGTAATTTGATAAATTTGACATGATTATCTTAAGTTATCCCCCATCCATTACTTCTGTCGAGGCATGAGATTTTAATATTTGGTTCACCGAGCAAAATTTTCACAAAAGGAATTGAAACCAACCTCAATGTTGAGACATTCCTACCTGCTTTCTTATTCCAGTATATTCCTGGATATGTATGGCAATCACTCTTCCACTTTACCTGTCAACTAATGAGATCAGAATTGGTTTTAAATGTCTAAATTAAGAGAATTGTTGGATGTAAGGAAAATATTATTTTATCTATGGATCATTAATGATGTTCAGGACAGATTTTTTTTCATACATGATTTCTCATTGGTGTATTTGTAATATATGTCTCTGAGCTGTATGCCAAAGACAGGTAATGGGGAACCATGGGCTGGCCCTGGTGGGGAACTCCCTGCTCATTTAAAGGACCTTTAGTTGATCTTAGATGCTTCAGACTCTCCATATTTCAAATGCAGTGGCCATTCTTTCTACTTGATAAAAAATGTTTTCAATCATCTGTAGATAAACCATGGAATCTTGATGTAATAGTTCTGTCAGACAGACATGGGGCAAAGAAGACATAGAACTTGACTTTTTGGAGCACCTGGCCAAAGGTTATCAATTGTTTAAATGCTGTTGATTTTGCCTGTTGTAGGACAATTCACTGTTTGATATTTCTTAGGTCAGGATGTCCTCAGAGATGTGCATATGAATTATGAGCATAACTAGGACAAACATATATATTAATGTTAGGAAATATATATGAATTTGTTGTTATTGTTTGTTTGTTTGCTTGCTTGCTTGTTTTAGTATATTTGTTTTACTCCTCTGCTCAGGGAAAGACCTAAAGACATTTGTGCTCAAGCCTAGCTGGCTGTTAGCATCACTTGGGAAGCCCTTAGAAACTCTGATGCCTGAGATCCACCCCCAGAGATTCTGATAGTTTGGATTAAAGCAATGGTATTTTCAAGCTCCCCAGGTATTTCTAGTGTGTATCTGGGGTTAAGAGCATTGCCTTTGGCCATTGTGGAAAGGCAGACCTCTTAGGTCCCATAGTAATGCCTACTTCTTGAATTTTTATTTTAGACTTAGAGCTGCCTGAGTTTGAGTTCATGTTCAGCTGCCTACTACCTGGGAAGGGCCTTATTAGTTTCTAATGCTCAGATTATTTTCTGTTAAAGGTGGAAAATAATAGTAGCTATTTCATGGGACTTTTGGTAAGATTAAATGAGATTCTGCAAGGGCTTAGCATAGAGTAAGAAGTGAAGATATACCAGTGTTTCTCCTGCTACTGCTGGTGCTTGCATTTGATTAAAACCTCATCCTCATAGAACACAAATATTTTTGAATCGTTCTCTTAGGGTAATGTTGCTCAGTAAAAAAGAAGCCAGGTAAAAATGGAGCAATCATTTTCTGCTTTGTACTACATAGTTGCAGTATGTTTGTCTGTGCTGTGCTATTGCTTCAGTCATGTCTAACTCTTTGCGACCTTATGGACTAAAGCCCATCAGGCTCTGTCCTTGGACTTCTCCAGGCAAGAATACTGGAGTAGGTTGCCATGCCCCCTCAGGGGATCTTCCTGACCCAGGGATCAAACCTGGATCTCCTGCATTGCAGGCAGATTCTTTAGCACTGAGCCAACAGGGAAGTCCCATGCTTTTCTATATTATATAGTAATTTTGAAGTCACGGTCCAAGTCCAGTTCTTCTTCATGTTTACAAAATATCTAGCCCAACCTTTTTTACATAAAGTAATCACTCAAGACAAATAAGTAATTAAATGAATCAACAGGTTATTAGTCTAACAACCCAGGCAGATCACGTCTTCTTTCACTGACTTCTAGTGTCAGTAAAAGCATCACAGAAAGAAAAGTTTTGGTCGATCTTATCACCCTATACATGGAACAACAGACTGGTTCCAAACAGGAAAAGGAGTACGTCAGGGTTGTATATTGTCATCCTGCTTATTTAACTTATATGCAGAGTATATCATGAGAAACACTGGGCTGGAGGAAGAACAGGCTGGAATCAAGATTGCCAGGAGAGATAGCAATAGCCTCAGATGCGCAGATGACACCACTCATGGCAGAAAGTGAAAAAGAACTAAAGACTCTTTTGATGAAAGCGAAAGAGGAGAGTGAAAAAGTTGGCTTAAAGCTCAACATTCAGAAAATGAAGATCATGGTATCCGGTCCCATCACTTCATAGCAAATAGATGGGGAAAGAGTGGAAACAGTGTCAGACTTTATTTTTGGGGGGGCTCCAAAATCACTGCAGATGGTGATTGCAGCCATGAAATTAAAAGACACTTACTCCTTGGAAGGAAAGTTATGACCAACCTAGACATCATATTGAAGATCAGAGACATTACTTTGTCAACAAAGGTCCACCTAGTCAAGGCTACGGTTTTTCCAGTGGTCATGTATGGATGTGAGAGTTGGACTATAAAGAAAGCTGAGCTCTGAAGAACTGATGCTTTTGAGCTTTGTTGGAAAAGACTCTTGAGAGTCCCTTAGACTGCAAGGAGATCCCACCAGTCCATCCTAAAGGAGATCAGTCCTGGGTGTTCATTGGTAGGACTGATGTTGAAACTGAAGCTCCAGTACTTTAGCCACCTGATGTGAAGAGCTGACTCATTTGAAAAGACCTTGATGCTGGGAAAGATTGAGGGCAGGAGGAGAAGGAGACAACAGAGGATGAAATAGTTGGATGGCATCACCAACTCAGTGGACATGGGTTTGGGTGAACTCCGGAAGTTGGTGATGGACAGGGAGGCCTGGCGCGCTGCAGTTCATGGGGTCACAAAGTCGGACACGACTGACTGAACTGAACTGAACTGATTATCCTATATGAGGCTTCCCAGGTGTCTTAGTGGTAAAGAATTTGCCAATGCAGAAAATGTGGATTCAATCCCTGAATTGGGAAGACCTCCTGGAGAAGGTAATGGCTATCCACTTCAGTATTCTTGCCTGGAAAATTCCATGAACAGAGGAGTCTGGTGAGCTACAGTCCACGGGGTTGCAAAGAGTTGGACATGATTGAACATGCATGCATGACGATCTTATATTGTGATTCTTCATTGCTTCTCCATGCTGAGAGTTTGGTGATAGCATGAACTCTGTCACTCTCTTCCCTAGGAAAATTTCTCTTATAGTAGAACCTCAATAAATACTTGTAACAAGATTGCATGAATTTACAAACAAATACTTGGGATATAAGGTCTTCCTCCTCCACCAAATGTTTTCTGAATTTAATGGTCCATATGAGTATTTTTCACGCTCAAGACAATTCCTTTCTGCACTGCAAAATTTAGTGAAGCCATCCATGGTGTCGCTGCTTCAGAAGCAGTGTGCATATGTTTGTATGTGTGCATGCTTTATTTCCTAAAATAGATTATATCTTCCCTCAGAGAGGGGACCAAAGACTGCCCCTCTTTCCATCTCCATGCTACTAAGGTCTGGACATGCACTGAATGATGATGAATCAAAATGTTTGCTGATTGCTCTCTTCCCAAACAACAGAGGCAAGCATGTTGCTATTGTTATATTTTCCATTTCAGGTTTGTTTTATAGGGAAGCATAAGAAACCCCCCTCCATGGGAAAATCATGTACAAACTAAATCCTCCTACCTATGGGCCAATGTGGATGATGAAGACTGCTTGGAGGAGAGGTAAGGCCCAGCCTGCCTCTAGGCTCCATCCTGCTCTGTGGCTCAGAGACCTCGACAAGGAAGTAAACAGGGTCTAAATGAATTCTGCAGATGATACTAAAATGGGAAATGTTGGAATAATAACATGGGCCCTCACAAGGAAAATAAAATAAGGTTCAACTTGGAAAAAAGAACTAACACATCGAGGGGAAAAATAATTCAAAACACAGATTCAGCAGGCAGCACAGACTTGGAAAGCAGCACATACAGCAAGCTCTCCTTCTACGGTCCAAAGTCAGGGTTGACATTTCAGTGCGTTCACTCTTCTTCCCCTCCCTCATCACCGAAAGGTTGACACTTTTCTATGGTTCTGATAAAATATGAGGCTGAAATTTTCTTATCCCAAACTGAACTCTTTTGATGTAAGCAGGCAATTGTAACTAGAGAAGATCTGACATAAATAATAAAATGGACAAGGGAAAAATCCAAATATTTATTTATAATTATAGCTTCTCAGGGCAGAACAAGGACAGATTATCTGAACAGAAACAGTGGGGCAAAGTACACTTTGCAAAATATTCATATTAATATTCCATCACAACTTCCACCACTTTAATGGCCACAGCACAGAGGCTCTTGCTTTATAAAGGGATGAATTAAAGATGCTGTTCAGTGGTTCAGATGGGTAACCATTTTGATTTCTTCCTCCATCTCCACAGTGTTACAAATAAGTGTACAAATAAGAATGTGTAGCATCATCACTGGCCCTTTTATGGCCTTCTGCTCTCAATTGTCAGTTAAAGCACTTTTGCTTCTACGAAGGCAAAGTTAGAGAATGGATCTTTCTGTGATTTGGGGATATATTGGTCTTATTATTAATTAAAACATTTTGTAGTATAAAATTGTTTTAACGCAATTGCACATATGATCCTCAAAAAATAGATTACAGTTTCAAACACTCTATTTGACCCCTACTACTTTTTATCACTTCAGCTCATCTTTACTAGCTCTTTCCACCTTAGATTCCATTCCACACCAACAATTAAAAGGAGTGAAAGAATCTCTCCAAAACAGGTTTGGAATCTCATACAAATTCGGATTAGCAAGAAAACCAGACATAAAGAAGGGATGGGCTAAATATTTTAAGATTTTCATCACTAGACTCTTGCCTGATGCTCATTTGCTCCACCCTGATTTCTTTTAAGCCAAGGGTATGAAACTACAATTATTTTTCAGGTTTCTAGGGAAAAAAATTGTGTACCATCATTATTTTAATAAGTAAGAATCCTTGTGTTTTCTAAGGGTGAGTAAATTCAGACAGAATGATAACAATGTGTATTTTCATTCTCTTAAAGCATATTTTAGACAGGAACTTATCTGCCAATTAAAAAGTCTCTGGACTTCTACTTCTCACCAAAATAAGGTCAGTCAGTTCAATCACTTAGTTGTGTCTGACTCTTCACAATCCCATGGACTGTAGCACGTCAGGCTTCCTTGTCCATCATCAACTCCCAGAGCCTACTCAACTTATGTCCATTGAGTTGGTGATGCCATCCAACCAGCTCATCCTCTGTCAACCCTTTCTCCTCCCACCTTCAATCTTTCCCAGCACCAGGGTCTTTTCCAGTAAGTCAGTTCTTTTCATCAGGTAGCCAAAGTATTGGAGTTTCAGCTTCAACATCAGTCCTTCCAATGAATAGTCAAGACTGATTTCCTTTAGGATGGACTGGTTGGATCTCCTTGCAGTCCAAGGGACTCTCAAGAGTCTTCTCCAACACCACAGTTCAAAAGCATCAATTCTTTGGCTCTCAGCTTGCTTTAATCCATACATGATTACTGGAAAAACCATAGCTTTGACTAGACAGACTTTTGTTGGCAAAGTAATGTCTCTGCTTTTTAATATGCTAAGTTGGTCATAGCTTTTCTTCCAAGGAGCAAGCATCTTTTATTTTCNAGGACACAAACTACTTTATTCAGCTCACTTAAAGCTAACTCAAGAGGAAATGGATAATCTAAACTATATCTACGAGAAAAACTGAAATTTAGTTGAAAAAAAAAAGCTCTACACAAAGAAACTGCAAGAGTACATGGCTTCCCTGGTACACTCTATGAAACAATTGAAGAGAAGGCATTATGTTAAGCGAAATAGGGAGAGAAATAGACAGAGAAAAATAAATTGTATGTGCAATCTAAAAATGTTTAGAACTTATGTATTCTTAATATTTTTCATTTTGAGTGAAGCTAGACATATCAGAAAACTCAGCTAAACAACAAAATTGTGCTCTATTTTATCAGAACAATAACTGAAATTTTAAAGAAAAAGCTTTAGAATCAGATATAGCCAACATGACTCTTAACTATGTGACTTTCAGGAAGTAATTTCTTCACTCTGTGTTTCAGTTTTCCCTTCTGTAAAACATGGATTATAATCAAACCTAGCCTAACAAGATTGTAATATAAATTAGGAAATCAGAATTGAAAAAGACACATGTACCCAATGTTCATTGCAGCACTGCTTACAATAGCTAGGACATGATAGCAACCTAGATATCTATCAGCAAAGTAAGTAAAGTCACTCAGTCGTGTCCGACTCTTTGTGACCCCATGGACTGCAGCCCACCAGGCTCCTCAGTCCATGAGATTCTCCAAGCAAGAATACTGGAGTGGGTTGCCATTTCCTTGTGGTACATATGCACAATGGAAGATTACTCAGATACAAAAAGGAATGCATTTGAGGCGGTTCTTTTTTTAATTAAAAAAAAATAAAATCTGTTCTAAATGAGGTGGATGAAACTAGAGCCTACTTTACAGAGTAAGTCAGGAAGAGAAAGACAAATATCACATTTTAATGCACATATATGGAATCTAGAAAGATGGTACCAACAATCCTACATGCAGGGCAGCAAAGGAAACACAGACATAAAGAAGAGACGTTTGGATTCAGTGGGAGAAGGAGAGAGTGGGATGATTTGAGAGAATAACATTGAAACATGTACATTAACATACGTAAAATAGATAGCAAGTGGGAGTTTGATGTATGATGCAAGGCACCCAAAGCCAGTGCCCTGTGACAATCTGGAGGGATGGGTAGGGGAGGGAGGTGGGAGGGGGTTCCTGGAGGAGGGAGACGCATATATGTCTATGGCTGATTGATGTTGATGTATGGCAAAAACCATCACAATATTGTAAATTTATTATTTGCCAATTAAAAAAAAAGATATGTAATGAGTATTTAGCACAGGATATGAATAGAGTTTACACACTGGTTCTTGTTAGTATATTGATGTATATATCCTGGATCCATCTAAACCTCTCCAAAATCTATGGATGTACTTTGGGTCATTGGTCTCTGAGGTCTCACAGGGGATGCCAAGAATCTATTAGTGATAATTAGATGTAAAGCTTAACTGATTGATGTTGATGTATGGCAAAAACCATCACAATATTGTAAATTTATTATTTGCCAATTAAAAAAAAAGATATGTAATGAGTATTTAGCACAGGATATGAATAGAGTTTACACACTGGTTCTTGTTAGTATATTGATGTATATATCCTGGATCCATCTAAAACTCTCCAAAATCTATGGATGTACTTTGGGTCACTGGTCTCTGAGGTCTCACAGGGGATGCCAAGAATCTATTAGTGATAATTAGATGTAAAACTTAATCTTCCTTCCATCTTTGATGATATGGCCACATCCACTTGAGATATGAGTTGTTATATTGATGGAAGGGAAGCAAATACTGGGAATGAGTGAAATGTTGAAAAGAGAGAAGAGGCCTTGTGGGACTACAAAAGTATTTGTCAGAATGTAACCTTTTCAGCCAAGACCACAGATACCTCTAGTTTCATGATGTTTGCATGCATGAGAATATCAGCCCTAACTCTTTTTTCCACTCAAAACTTCTAAAAAATTGGAGTAGTAAAAAGAGGCGGACTTGAAACCCTCAGATTAGGTGTAAATTACTTTCTTTGCTTTCTCATCTGATTTTTTTTTTTTAATTTCTCCAACTAAAGAAAGAAGGCCAACAAAAAGATTTTTGTTATTATTATTACCACTGTTACTATTACAGGTTAGTTATTGATTACCACTATGAGTTAGACATGATGCTAGACAGTTTTGTTATTCCATTTATCTTCATTTATAGCCCATATTAGTTAGTGTTCAGATAACTTCAGAACAATTATTTTGGTCATTAAAGTAAACATCATGTTGAATTTAAGTTAGAACTTAAGAATAATCATAGATTTTAAATGTTGCCTTAATTACCTAAAGAGAGATTCCAGTTTGATCACAAAGATCATAGAAATGCATAGAACAAGCTTTAAGACAGTCAATGTGTATCTTATCAGGAAAAAACAGGTAATCAATTTATTACCACTTACCACTTACATTAGCCTCCATGGCAGTTTGAAACTTTTCAACAACAAATCTTAACACATTATTGACCAGAGACACATATTAATACACCTTTGGTTACCCAAATGTTATTGAACAGAAATGTTTCAATATTCACTTACATAACAAATCACTAGTCACAGGCATTACTTCCTGCAAAAATCCCCCAGTTGATACTGTGTTAATAAATACATAAAAAGATATATCTTATTGTGATAAGAAGACATACGATATGTGTATATTGTAACTTTCCTTAAGCACAGAGGATCAGATTTTTAGAGTTCAGGTCATGCGACATTGATCAGATTGAGGTATCTGTAGAGAAACAGTAGGAGAGGAAGTTACAAATGGACTTTAAGTACAGGTTGCAAGAATCATTAATGCAAGTCTAAAGAATGTGTAATTTGCAGTGTGACATTGAGAAACCAATAAATATATCTAACTAAAGAAGGTACGTGTTAGAAATCTGCAGTTAGATATACCAGCAATACATCAGAAAATTTCAAATAGGGGAGGAGACTGAAGGCAAGAACAGTCCAAGTAGCTATTTAAAGCTTTGAATTTAGATAATGGTGGCAGAGAGGAAACCAAAAAGAAATGAATTAAAATTGACAAATCATAGTCAACTTTGTTTGGTGAGGGTTGAGTTTGCAAAGGAAAATTTGAATTTCATAATCTCAAAGAATAGGCATATCAAAAGTAGAAGTTCAGCATTTATCTGAAAGTAAAGTCAGTTTTGAAGGAAATGTTTAAGCATGGAGTATGTGAGGTCATTGCAAGATAACAAGAATAATTAGCTGAACAAAGCTATACAAAAATAGAGCTGGAACTCAGGAGAAACTTTAGGATTAGGCTAATAGATTTGAGAATCATTTACCAAAAGTTATATTTTCAAAGAATGAAAACTGAGAGTAAAGATAAGAGACTTGAGTAAAAAAATAACTTATATTTCTATATAAGAGAGATGAATAAGCACATAACATAGGAAAGCAAAGGCCAGAGAAGGAACCAAAGAGTGCCATGCATATATCTATGTATATTAAATTATGTGTGCACGCATACATGTTCAGTCACATCCAACTCTTTGTGACCACATGAACTGTAGCCCACCAGGCTCCTCTGTCCATGGGACTCTCCAAGCAAGAATACTGGAGTGGGTTGCCATTTGCTTCTCCAGGGGATCTTCTAGACCTTGGAATCTAACCTGTGTCTCCTGCATTAGAGACAGATTCTTTACTACTGGGCCACCTTGGAAGTTCCACATGAAATATATATTGTATATTAAATATATACTATTTGAATGTATATACTTATGACTATTATATATATGAAAACCTAGAAAAATAGACTAAAAATGCAGATGGAGAGGTGGATAAGAATTGTATTCTTTGTCTTCAGACAAAGAATTGGAATCAGAACTCTAAACCAAAAGGACAAAGACTAGCAGAAAATGTAAAGAAGAATATTTTAAATTATTAAAATAATTGGTCATGAGAAAGTAGAGAAATAAGTATTTATTAATGGTCCATCATGTCTGGTTTATGTTTTGGACCTTGGGCTACAGAATAGAAAATAGAATATTCATTAAAGGATGCTTCTTTCAAGAATAATTCCATGGACAACAGAACCATCCTGTAAGTGACTCAGAAGAGATATTAATGGAGAAATTCTGTCAAGATAGATGAGCCAAGTTTTCATTACAGTTGAGGAATTTCCAAAACCCAGTTACCACAGTCTATAAATATTTCATCCAGGCTGTTGGGTGTAGTTAAAACAATGAACTGAAGCAGCAGACATCACACCTTACTGGCAGATTTTGAGGCAGAGTGATATCATGACAATGTGCATGAAATGTGCATTCGATGCAAAAGTTAGATCAGAGTTCAAAGTCAGTCTCCACTACTTACAACCAGTTTTCATTTAATTCTTATTAAAATAAGAGAATTATGATAGAAAGTAGCTATAATAACTGTTTTGTGATTAAGACATTGAATGACATAATCAGAATGTCATAACGACATTCTATGAAATGGAACATAGAAATCAAGCCAATCGTAAAGCCTGAAAACAATGAACCAAAAGCAGATCATGTTATATAGAGAAGGACAGCAACTTTGCCTAAATTAAGTCATAATCTTCATATATGAATGATTCCTATATGTCTTTGAACTCAGAGAGAAGACCCAATGATATTCAACACACACTTTGGAGGTTTACCATTAAAGCTTAAGTATGTCCAAGTGATGTAATAGAACAATTTCTATTCTAGGAGATCAAAAACATGTCATAAATTAAACAAGGCACTGTTGTTACTTATAAGGTCAAAATAAATACATAAAAATTGACTATATAGCACTGGAGACTTAGCTAAGGCTGCAGCTGAAGGAGGTTATCAAAGTCTGCTTGTCAGGAACAATGAATATGATCAAGATTTTGCTTTATATAGTGGTTCATTTTATAAAGAGAAAATTTATATTCCTAGAAGTCCACCTGAGTATACAAAACTGGGAAAATTAACGCCTCACATCAAAAAGGAAAGAAATGATTCAAACTGGCAACCACAAAGCTGACGATGAAAGGTTTGCTTTCAAGTTTGATCTCTGCCTGTGTACTCTGGCCTCACAAACATTACAGTAGCACCTCCTGGGTAAAATAAAGAAATGTACTTGTCAGGAACAATGAATATGATCAAGATTTTGCTTTATATAGTGGTTCATTTTATAAAGAGAAAATTTATATTCCTAGAAGTCCACCTGAGTATACAAAACTGGGAAAATTAACGCCTCACATCAAAAAGGAAAGAAATGATTCAAACTGGCAACCACAAAGCTGACGATGAAAGGTTTGCTTTCAAGTTTGATCTCTGCCTGTGTACTCTGGCCTCACAAACATTACAGTAGCACCTCCTGGGTAAAATAAAGAAATGTGATTTAGAGTCCACACATTCTTTTCCCACTTAGATGCACATTCAGTTGCTCCTTGGAGGATATTATATGACATCGAGTGTTCATTGCTGCAATATAAATGGGAGAAAAGTGAAAGAGGGGAAGAGCAAACTAAAACAAAAAATTTTGTGTTTAAAGTTCAGGTTTAGCGCCTCAGTAACTATAGTTTTAGCTCTGAAACAAATCTTCAATGGTCTCGCTGAAACATGGCTCAAGGATTACACATGATATTTATCTTAAACTTTAAAAACATGTGCACACACACACACACACACACACACATACAGCCAACTTACCATGAATTACTTGCATAAAGACCAGAGAAAGCATTGGTATTTGAAACGCATATAGACACTAAAGGAGAAAGCAATGGCACCACACTCCAGTACTCTTGCCTGGAAAATCCCATGGACAGAGGAGCCTGGTGGGCTGCAGTCCATGGGGTTGTGAAGAGTCAGATACAACTTATGACTGAACAACAAATCTTTGGTTGTACCTGGTCTGCAAGATTGCCCCTCAAAAAGCTGGAAATGTAAATAAGTATTATTAATTTATAATGGGGCATAAATACATATAGAATTTAAATGTATGACAACCTGTATTTTTTTCTAGGGCTACCATAAAAAAGTACCACAGCTGGATGGCTTAAACAATATAAATTTATCATCTCACAGTTCTGGAGGCTGTCCAAGGTTGAATGAACGGTTGGCAGAATTGATTCTGTCTGAGGGCAGTAGCGGCAGGCATCTCCTGGTTTGTGTCTTTACATTATCTTCAGTCTGTACATATCCCTGTGTCCAAATTACCTCTCCCTATGTGGACACCAGTCATATTGGATTAGGGGTCCACCCTACTCCAGTATGACCTCATCTGAACTAATTACATCTACAACAGTTTTATTTCCAAATAAAGTTACATTCTAAGTCACTGGGGTTTAAAACTTCAATTTATTAATTTTGAGAGGGATACAATTCAACTTGTAATACAACCATAAACATGAAGTTAAAGAGTACTGAAAACTATACAACATTTCTTATGACCCTATTCTTCTAGGTCGACAACAGTCATAATTTATTAGACTTATACATGGAATATATATTCCTACATGGGGCTTCCCTGGTGGCTCAGAGGTTAAAGGGTCTGCCTCCAATGCGGGAGACCCGGGTTCGATCCCTGGGTTGGGAAGATCCCCTGGAGAAGGAATGGCAGTCTACTCCAGTATTCTTGCCTGGAGAATCCCATGGACAGAGGGGCCTAGTACAGTACAGTCCACGGGGTCGCAAAGAGTCGGACATGACTGAGTGACTTCACCTTCACCTTCAGATTTATACATTGCCTGTGGAAATTATTAAATCCAGAGAGAGACTTGTACTGTTAAAAAGAACAAGAGCAAGAGAAATCCTCAAAGACAAAAACAAGCTATCAAGATGTGTTAGACTAGTTTTTATTTAATGGCTCCCAAAGGCGTGTTAACAATTACTCATGAAAAGCCTTTAGTAGCACTTGGAATATCTGTAAGATAACTAATGGATGTGTAAACCTGGTTTTGGCTCAAACCTGTTGCAGACACGCTCATCACTTTTCAGCTTTCTATAGCACTAGCTAACTTCACTGCTGCTGTAAGGTTTACTAAATACTAGTAAGCAATGGCACCCGACTCCAGTACTCTTGCTTGGAAAATCCCATGGACAGAGGAGCCTGGTAGGCTGCAGTCTATGGGGTCACTAAGAGTAGGGCACGACTGAGCGACTTCACTTTTGCTCTTCACTTTCATGCATTGGAGAAGGAAATGGCAGCCCACTCCAGTGTTCTTGCCTGGAGAATCCCAGGGACGGGGGAGCCTGGTAGGCTGCTGTCTATGGGGTCGCACAGAGTCGGACACGACTGAAGCGACTTAGCAGCAGCAGCAGCAGCAGTAACTACTCTAGTCTCTTGACTTGGATTTTTCTCACTACCACTGCACAAAAGATGTTGCTATTATACTTCCCCTACCTCCAATTAAGGCAATATGTCTTGGAGAGGTTCAATAACTCAGTCACGGACACATAGCTTGTTTGGTGGTACTCAAAACTCCTGAAATGCTTCAGATATTAGACAATACAATATTTTAGACAAAACTAGAAATATATACATTCTTTTCTAGCTATCTCTTGATTTAGCAAAGCATGCAATCCAACGCTTACTTTTCCAGATTGCAATAGTCCATAAACCATCTTTCCAAGCACAAGAGGCAAAAAAAAAAAAATAATAGGGCAGGTTAATTCCCCAAAAGTGGTAAATTTCATTTTCCCTTTCAAAGTAAATGACTAAACAACTCAAACCTACATAATTCATGTGAGTGATAAAATCAGATTACATAAATTGCAGCTTAAAAGGGCTAGAATATCAAAAGATAATTCTTTTGAATGACGAGGCTGGGTTGGTGGCTATGGTAGAGATTGCTTGCTAGTGCTTGCCCATAGCCAGCTGTCCTCTCTCTCTTAACCATTTTCCACTTTCAGGTATTAGATGAGANCATAAATTGCAGCTTAAAAGGGCTAGAATATCGAAAGATAATTCTTTTGAATGACGAGGCTGGGTTGGTGGCTATGGTAGAGATTGCTTGCTAGTGCTTGCCCATAGCCAGCTGTCCTCTCTCTCTTAACCATTTTCCGCTTTCAGGTATTAGATGAGACACTGTTACAAGTTTTAATCAAAAAGCTGGGAGTAGAAATGGTTATATCACTTCTGGGCTAAGACACATAAAGCTCATGCTTAACTCTCTGGAGCTCACATGCCCTAATGGCTATTTTCCCTGTCACTCCGGACCTTGCATTACCATTTGAAAAGTGGTGTTAGTGCAACATCTGTAAAGGACTTTGTGTGTGTCAGGCCACTAAACATCTGGGGTGTTTTCTGTCACCAGTGTGTGTGCCTGCATAGTCACTTCAGTCCTATCCAGCTCTTTGTAACCCTATGGACTGTAGCCCGCCAGGCTCCTCAGTCTATGGGATTTTCCAGGCAAGAATACTGGAATGGGTTGCCACTTCCTCCTTCAGAGGCTCCTCCCCAGCTAGGGATCGAACCCATGTTTTCTGCATCTCCTGTATTACAGACAGATTCTTTACTACTGAGCCACCAGAGGCATAGCATAATCTAATCTACCCCGACTAAAACAGACACACCAGAGTTTTATTTTATTTGCCATTTTTAATCTTCCTTAAGATTTGTCAGAAAATTGAATAATTCCACCTGGACAGTCACAGAAGTACAACACACAGGTGACTTAGAGAAATCAGACTGGCAAAACAAAAAAGGAAAACAGAAAACGCCTGCTTGCATGGTATGAATCCATTCTTTACTTCACAACAGCCTTAAATGTATGGGACAGATGGAGAACAAAGTGCCATCAGAAAGTTGCCAGCTTTGACATTCCTGGGACCAAAACGCTTCCAGAAGGGCATAACTCCACAAGCCTTCAAAATCTGGAGGATTAATTCACTTCATCACCCTCATCAAACGTTAGGAATCATACAACATTCACTAGGATAAAAACTGATGGAGAAAACAGGGACTATGCTGATGCTTTGGTGCAAAGGAGGCATTTTATTTTAGCTTTAGAATTTTGCACAAAACCACGAAAAAATTTTTTGAATTTAAGAAATTGATAGTTGACTGATTCAGCTGTTCTAAAACTATTTATATAATCATCTATAAAGACTATAAAATTTCAGATATTATGATCTTGGACAGAATATATTTGTTACAAGCTGAATATTTGCTGAAATATTTGAACTGAATTCTCAACTANGAGAAATGCTTGGCTGGAAGAAGCACAATCTGGGATCAAGATTGCTAGGAGAAATATCAATAACCTTAGATATGCAGATGACACCACCCTTATGGCAGAAAGTGAAGAGGAACTCAAAAGCCTCTTGATGAAAGTGAAAGAGAAGAGTGAAAAAGTTGACTTAAAGCTCAACATTCAGAAAATGAAGATCATGGCATCTGGTCCCATCACTTCATGGAAAATAGATGGGGAAACAGTGTCAGACTTTATTTTGGGGGGGCTCCAAAATCACTGCAGATGGTGATTGCAACCATGAAATTAAAAGACGCTTACTCCTTGGAAGGAAAGTTATGACCAACCTAGATAGCATATTCAAAAGCAGAGACATTACTTTGTCAACAAAGGTCTGTCTAGTCAAGGCTATGGTTTTTCCAGTGGTCATGTATGGATGTGAGAGTTGGACTGAATGCCGAAGAATTGATGCTTTTGAACTGTGGTGTTGGAGAAGACTCTTGAGAGTCCCTTGGACTGCAAGGAGATCCAACCAGTCCATTCTGAAGGAGATCAGTCCTGGGTGTTCTTTAGAAGGACTGATGCTGAAGCTGAAACTCCAATATGACTGGTTCTGGGTTCTATTATGACATTGGCCCCCCATGCACATTTGAGAACCTCTTAACTGTTTCAACTCTTCAACTTCTTTGACAATCCAAGACCTCACACAAAGCCCCTCAGATCATCCACCATCCCTACATCTATTCCTGATAATGCATTTTATGCTCCCATGGCGGGGCTGGGGAGCGTAGCCACAAAGATGCTAATTCATGCCCTGGCCCTACTGCCTATTCCCATCTAGGCCCTTCCTGCTGTGCAGATCTCTAGATGGCTACAGCGGTTGGTTCTCTCTCCCTCAGCCTTTACCAATCTGTTCATGATCTTCTTTTCTCCACTTGTTTGATGTCTGAGATCATTTTGCCTTTATATAATTTCTATAGTAAACATTATCAGTTCCATGCTTAGCATTCATTGCTTCCTTCCTAGTAATACTAATTTTTGCTAAGAGATCCCTTTCCCAAGGAGGTACATGTGCTTCAGGAGAAGCTAATCCTATAGTCGTCTGTACAGTTCCTATGCAGTTCCTATATAGTCATCTGTACAGGTCCTACTTGGGCCAAGAGTAATCGTAGTAGTGATTGTGCATGCTTGCATGCTTAGTCATGTCCAACCCCATGGACTCTAGCCCACCAGACTCCTCTGCCCATGGGATTTGATAGGCAAGAATACTGGAGTGGATTTCCATTTCCTCCTCCAGAGGATCTTCCTGATGCAGGGATTGAACCTGCATCTCCTATGTCTCCTGCATTGGCAGGCGGATTGTTTACCACTGAGCCACCTGGGAAGCCCAGTAGTGATTGTTCAGGTCAGTCGCTCAGTCGTGTCTGACTCTTGGCGACCCCATGAATCTCAGCACTCCAGGCTTCCCTGTCCATCATCAACTCCTGGAGTCCACCCAAACCCATGTCCAAATGAGTCAGCTCTTCGCATCAGGTGGACAAAGTATTGGAGTTTCAGCTTCAGTATCAGTCCTTCCAAAGACCACCCAGGACTGATCTTTAGGACGGACTGGTTGGATCTCCTTGCAGTCCAAAGGACTCTCAAGAGTCTTCTCCCACACCACAGTTCAAAAGCATCAGTTCTTCGGCACTCAGCTTTCTTTATAGTGATTGTAGCTCTTCACAAATATTCCAGTTATACTATATACATAATAGAGTTGCATTTCCTAGATAGTTTTAGGTAGGTGTGGCCATGTGACTTGCTTTGGTCTATGAAATGTGAATAGAAGTGATATATGTCATTTCCAGGCAGAGGCCTTTAAGGGCTAGTGTATGATTCACCAGGTGCCCCTCCCAGATACAGTGATTGCTAAAGCATGTGTCGAGATGAAGCCTCCATCAGCCGGGGTCCCAGGGTGACTATTATGGTAGAGCTCCCCCTGCCGACATACACCAGCATATAGTTAGAACAAGAAGTAAATGTTTGCTGTTCTGTTACTGAGATTTGCAATATAACAGGACATTCTAACTGATATAGTAATCTCATCTTTATAACAGTGCTTGGGTCAAAAACCTAGTCTAAGCCAAGCCAAGTGAAAGCTACTCAGTTGTGTCCAACTCTTTGTAACCCCATGGGCTATACAGTCCATGGAATTCTTGAGGCCAGAATACTGGATTGGGTAGCCTTTCCCTTCTTCAGGGGACCTTCCCAACCCAGGGACCGAACCCAGGACTCCCTCATTGCAGACAGATTCTTTACCAGCTGAGCCACCAGGGAAGCCCCATCTAAGCAAAGTAGTCATGGCATTTCTTGGTCAAGAAATTGGTTGAGAAAAGTGCTGTGACTCACTTGGTACACTGAAATGAGAAGGGGATTTGCTGGGGCCTTGACCAAAGAAAACTTACAAGAAAGCTACCAGAAGAGGTAAATTCTCTCTTCCTCTTGATGTTATGTATAAATGTGAAGCCTGTAGTTACTATGATTACCTTGCTACAGGGATAAAGCCAAAACAAGGGAGAGTGATATCAAAAGAATCTCAAAGAAATGGTGCCAAAACCCTGATGGAATCATAACTGATCATTACTCTTTGTCTGGAATTTGTTCAGTTAGATAAGCCAATAAGTCCCATTTACTGTTTAAGCTATTTGAGTTGGATTTCTTCTATATCTCCACAAAAGTAACTTAACAGTTGTAACTTCCTTTCTTAGTTCTTATCTTTACTTCTCATTCATTTATGTAGTATCAGAGAAATAATAGCTAATGATAGTTCATTTATAGAAGACTTATTATGTGTCTGGCACTATTCTAAGTGCTTTCTAGACAGATTCTGATTCCATTTCAGAATTGAGAATGTATGTGTGAGCTCCTTAAGAACTCTTTTCTTATTTATATCTATTTCTCCCACAGTGCTGATTTGGTACAAACAGATGCTAACCAAATATTGAATAATTGAACAAATATAAATTGAGTTTTAGTCTTACAGAGTTTATAGTATTTTTGACCATCCAGGTCTCACAAACCTAAAAGACTTAGACCACACAGGACATCAAAAATGCTGTTAGGTACTCAACTGAAGTTCCCAAAGGCATGTTCAAGGCTGTGAAGAAAAGATAGCATTATTGGGTGAAGTTTGGGGAGTGAAAAGCTTTTGAAGAAAATCAGATTTGTTCTTTAAAAAAACAAAAGCAGATACGGATAAGCATAGCAGAGTGGGAGGGTGGATATTAAAGTTAGGATAATAACAAGCAAGAGTATTGTGTCAAGAAGGAATGTGGTGTACTGAAGAACATTCAGTACATTCAATAGATATTTTTTCTCATCATGAGACAATAGAGAGCCTTCTTCCCTTGAAATATTTGATGCGGGCTTGATATAAAAGAGATGTTATGGCCACTACTCAGACTACTTATCTCCTTACCTGCTCAAACCCCTTGCACATAGTAAGCAGTCACAGATGTTTGTAAAATTTCGGACATCTATTAATGCACTATTTCTCCCTAGAGAAGTTTCTGAGGGCTTGTCTGCTAAGCTTTCTACATGTCTTCTGGCTCTCAACTCAATGCAGGGCAAATACTGTGGCACAGTCAGACCTTAGTTAAATACTTGATTGAATTGGTTCAAATTATCTGGCTTGGGAAGAACTTCTTTACCTAGTGAACCTGGCTTTTCAGTACATCAACACTTCATCAAACCCCTGTCAGATCAGATCCTCAATAGGGTATCTTAAATGCCTGCTATTAAAATACTTAAATAGAAGTCCCATCTGTTTGAATAGACTGAGCCTGATGAATCAGCCAGAGAGGTGGGAGGCTGATCCAGCCAGACATGAACCAGTCGGGTGGGGAAGAGGCAGCTCTGTCTCCCTTTGCCACCCCAGAGTGCTTATGCCAGAATGTACAGATTTATAAACAGAAATCAGTTAGCAAAATATGAGGGCTGAAGCATGCCACAGGGCAGTGTCTGTGGGCTAATCAACAGAGATCTGGCTGGAGCCCTTTGTCCCAGCTGCAGATCATGTTGAAGGACGTGTCAGAGCAGGAGAAAGAGGAGCCCAGGGACTGCCCCTTCCATAATTCTTGCACCTCTGGAATCTAGATTTTGTTTTCATGCAATTGTAAAAAACAGCTTTATATTGGGAACTGTCACTGGTAAAGTCAGCAAGGACTTAAAGACCTAAGATAAAATACAATGATGGAAAAGTGTTGAGGAAGCTGCCTTTTTATTCCCCAAGAAGGATTTTGCACAGACATCCATCCCTGATGAGGTGTCATCAAGCCCTCATTTCCAAATGGTCTTGGCTGCCAGAGTCCTAATTACAATCAGCTTCTCAACGCCACTGTCTCCCTTTTCCCACCTCCCCTGATATACCCTGGATGTGGATCATACTCTTTGGTGCTGCATTAAAAAAAGAAAAAGTTTTTGGGGGGGTCACTTCACCACACCAAAATACATGTTAAAAAATATTCTTTCTGAAGTTCCATTCCTCTGATAACACTTAGGATATGAGGCCTTGTGCACAATAGATGCTCAATGAATAGTTTGTTCAATTAACATGAATCATTTCTCAGTTTCCTGCGCTAAGAAGAAAAAATGTGATGTGCTTTCTTATTATCACCACTGATCTGATTTCTCTGCGGTTCTACTGTCAACTTTGCCCCTCCATACCGATGTCCTTAACCCAGCTGCACATATACACATGGAAACACAGTCCCACTCTATCCCATTTGGGTTATTCTATTGCTTCTTTAGGGGTTTTTTCAGAGTATTTTTTTTTAATTAGAGGAGAAGTGAAAAGAATAATGTATAAGTCAGACGTTCTGGATTCTGGTCCTAACTGGACCATTTTGTTTGGATCTAAGGTAAGTGAATATGTACTCAGATTCCTCATCTCAGATATAGTAATAATAATAATATATGACTGACTCACCTCCCAGGTTGGTTCAAGTGTCAAATGAGCTAATATATATGAAAGTCTAAGAAAGAGACAAAGTACTTTAAATGACTCTTACTGTAAAAACCTAACCACTTCTGAGTTCATGTACCCAATAAAATACATACAATATCAAAAAAGTATGGGAGAGCCCTGTGGTTGAGATTCTGCACTCTGCACTTCTACTTCAGGGGGTCCAGGTTTGATACCTGCTTGGGGAACAGATACATGAAAAAAAAAAAGTCTTCCATAGTGTGTTTCCCTGGGAAGTGGGCCCCTTCTCACTTTCCTCCTCAGGAGAGGCTAACTGGCTGGCTTCCTGGGCCCACATGGGATACTTTTACTCTGATGAATTCAATGGGGCCTAGAGTCAGGCCCTCAGCTTTGCAGCATCAGAATTCAGTTTTGGCAGAAACTCTGAGTTGATCAGCCTCAAGATGCTGACTCATGCCCACTCACAGGAGACTAATAAATAACCAGAATGCCCGTTTATTAATTTACAGTGGGGAACATTTAGCCTGCTCTGTACCTTTGCTCCCTATAGACCAGTTGCAAGGGAAGAAGAAGTATCAGAAGGTTGCTCAGTGAACAAGGAACTTTGATAAGGGGAGTAACATCAGGCTCTGCTCATTTGGCTTTGCTATCTTAAAAGGAATCCACTCTCCAGAAAGTCTGAATTTTCTGACACCCTGGCAGGCACCCAATTCTAGAATTTTGCTTACATGAGTCAGAATGTGCCAAGCGTTCCCTTTGCTCGACCAGCCCTCTTCTGACCTACACATTGTTATTTATATATGTTGATCCTTTTCAGACCTCCTGCAATGGTTCCCAGAGCCAGTCTGCTAGCCAGGCTGGAGTTTATTGCCACAACAGCACCTAGAGGATTTACAAAGAAGATTTTTTTCCCCTCAATTTTTTTTTTATTAAGACCTATATAGATGCCAGAGACTATAATAACTAATTTTTTCCCCTCAATTTTTTTTTTTTTATTGCATCTGGAAGGGCGTAGGAATCTGAATGTTTACAGGATCCCGAGTGACTCTGATCATTAGCCAGGTTGGGGAACCACTTATTTCGCTAAGACTCTATACTGTCCCTTTAAGATGACTTTGCATATTCTGATCTGATCTGTTCTGAACTGACTGTATAGGTTAACTCTGAGAACAGAATGTTTTTCCTAGGTCTCAAGGGCCAATCAGTGTTGCATCCTTGAACCAACCTTCTTTCTTTCCTTCCTTCCTGTCTTCTTTCTTTCTTTTCTTCCATAAATATTTATAAATACCCAATGTATAAGGAAGCTTACCAAGAGATGATTGTGGCAATCAACACTTCAAGCGCCAAAAGCAAAAGCTGTTTTTAGGTGATAATAGACTTTGAGGATTAGGATATATAATCCCAGTGCATAGACCACTCTGAGGCCAGCCAATGAAATCAAGGCCTGACATGAAACAATCCAGAGACAATTTCCCTGTGGTAAGTAATGCTGGGTCTTGGTATACTTCCTGAGCTGATGTCCTCTAGGAAACAACCTTGCGCCCACAAGTGGCCCTGATGGAAACTCTGAGGACCATGTATCCATCCCACTTATGGCCAAGAAAACACGTCATCGTCTTTCCTCTCAAACATGGTTCTCATCTTACCAGCACCCGGCAGTGGCTAGCTTCTGTAAGAGTACCAACATCAGGGGAATCAAATGAGCATCATCTAAGGAGGGGTGCCAACAAGTGATGGGTATCTCAATATACCAGCCATTTTGTCTCCATAGTTGATAAGCCTTATGCATCACAAAAGCTACTGTTAAGGGTTAGAATTCCCATTTTCCAGATGAAGAAATTTAACTTCAAAGAGGTTAAATGAGTTGCTAAAGGTCATACAAGCAGTAAGTGGTAGAATTGGGGTTAGAATCCAGGCCCACTCAGTTTTCAAGTTCTATGCCCCTTCCCCATGACCCCATGGTGCTTAGTAAAGAGGGTTGTGTGTGTGTGTGTGGTGGTTTTTTTTTTTTTTAAGACGTTTTGAGCATAAGATTCATTGCGCTATAGCGAATACTTAAAATTTCTCTCTACATAATAATGTATATATGTATAACAATTTATGGGACTCCCAGGTGGTTCAGTGGTAAAGAATCCGCCGGCCAATGCAGGAGACACAGGAGA
The DNA here is from genome assembly GCA_006408695.1 of Aepyceros melampus. NCBI lineage: Eukaryota > Metazoa > Chordata > Mammalia > Artiodactyla > Bovidae > Aepyceros > Aepyceros melampus. The sequence continues at coordinate 89,415 of SJXQ01009267.1, read as the reverse complement.
TGCGGGTTAGATCCCTGGGTCGGGAAGCTCCCCGGAGGAGAAATGGTAACCCCAGTATTCTTGCTGGGAAAATCCCATGAACAGAGGAGACTGGTGGGCTATGGTTTGTGGGGTCACAAAGAGTCAGACACGACTCAGCACAGCAACACAGCACCGAACCAATTTAAATGCCGATATATATCGTAGCGTCCAAGTTGGCATTTGATGGTGCGCTAAGCCTGATTCCTTTCTGCTATGTATCTGGGGACAGACGCCTGATTATAGTCCTGGCTCAGCCATGTACTCACCATGTGCCTTGGGAAGCTCCTTTTTCCTAGCTGGGCCTCAATTTTTTCATCCAGTCAGATGAAGGTGAGACTAGATCTAGGGTTGAACTAGATCTCTAACACGCTAGGATTCTAATAATCTGGTGACAACAGTCACCATCTTTCTTAACTATTTTTATATCAAAGCAATGGCATCCCACTCCAGCACTCTTGCCTGGCAAATCCCATGGACGGAGGAGCCTGGTGGGCTGCAGTCCATGGGGTCGCTGAGGGTCAGACATGACTGAGAGACTTCCCTTTCACGTTTCGCTTTCACACATTTGAAGGAAATGGCAACCCACTCCAGTGTTCTTGCCTGGAGAATCCCAGGGACGGGGGAGCCTGGTGGGCTGCCGTCGATGGGGTCACACAGAGTTGGACATGACTGAAGTGACTTAGCAGCAGCAGCATATCAAAGCATAGCAATTAAATTCTAGAAAAAAAAGTTGAACATATATATTATTGTTGTTGAGTCACTCAGTTGTGTCCGACTCTTTGCAACAGCATGGACTCCAGCATGCCAGGCTTCCCTGTTCTTCACTATCTCCCAGAGCTTCCTCCAACTCATGTCCATTAGTTGGTGATGCCATCCAACCATATCATCCTCTGTCATCCCTTCTCCTCCTGCCCTCAATCTTTCCCAAGATCAAGGTTTTTTCCAATGGAACATATATATTAGAAAACTATTTTAAAATAACACATTTATTAAGACCTATATAGATGCCAGGGACTATAATAATTAATTCTTATCATGTCACTATTTTTATTTATCCATCTCTCAGGAACACAGAGAGAAGTACTTTGCCCAGGACAGCGTGGCCAATGGGTAGAGAAGCCAGTACTGAAATCTAGAACTGATTCTACAGCTATCTCTCAAATGTGGTCCTACCCTCTATTCTCTTGTTTTATGCCTCCCATAAATGGTATGATGACTATATAGAACATTTCTTAAAGTTCCATTTGACATTACCTGACCTTGAAATATAAGGAAAAAGCAGCCCACACCATCGTAATGGAATTTTCCTGGAGACTTTTGTTATTGTACAATTATCTCTCCCTGGGAGGGGGGCTATAAAAGTCAGACTGAATATGGGCTTAGAGTGTATGTTTTCATTTTAACTGTATGAGAGAAAACATTATACTGGTCAGTAGACCCTGGCTATAAAATTGGTTCTATTTGTTAGCTTAATTAGTATCCTTTGTTTTCTTAATATTAAGCTCATAAAAGTTAGCCCCAGTTCCTTTGACTGGGTCTAAATAGGAGGAAGTAAATCAATGAAGGAAAAACTCCTTTTCTGTCTGTTACTGATTCTGTGGAGATGAAAAGAAGAGAGAGGAAGAGATGATTACTAGCAGGAAAATAGAGAACTATCAAAAGTTTGGGTCTTGTACACACTGGGGTGGATGCATCTGACTTCCATCCTCTTCAAATGATGCCTCGATACCTACCTGTTGCCTCTGATCTTTCTGGACAGAAAGTCAGGTGGCTAGTCTGAGCAATGGTCCAGAAAGAGCCATAAACACACCAGTCTAACCCTAACCCTAACCCACCCTATCAGCCTCATCTTCATCAAGGATGATGCCTGAATCAAACCACAAGAGTGTCCAATCCTGGGACCAGAGATAAGAGAATAGGGAGGAAGATGGAGGTAGTGTCCCTACTTCCTTCCATTGTCTTGCTCACTACCCACAGGAAAGGGTTCTCTTTCTCTTGTGTGCCTTGAATTACATGTCACACAGGTCGGTTGGTGAGAACTGAAAAAAACTGTCTATAAATTCTCAAACTAATTTAGAAGTCATTCTGCAACATGTACTCAAGTCTACACTTTCAGTAATGTCAGAAAAGTTTGCTTTACTTTTATATCAATAGGTTATGGCATTTTTTTTTTTTACTAAACATAAGAGTGACACAAAGCTGAAAAGTAGAACCACAGAACCAAATCAGAATGTAAAATTGTCCAGACAGTCTAGAGTGTTTTGTCTAACTCAGTAAGTTGAAGTGTATCAGAAATAATTGCAGAATTCTACATTTAGGCTAAAAAAAGAAAACCAGCTCTGCAGGATGGAGGAGATTACCTGGACCATGTTCATTCATATAAAAGAACTGGGAACTTAAATTAACCATAAGTTGAATATTTGCCACCATGATGTGTCTGCTAAAGAAAACCAACCCAACCTTTGACTGCAAGAGGGGAAATGAGGTGGAGATGACAGGCAGCCCTGGTCCTACTGCAGTGAGCTGTGGTCAGACCGCACTGAAGTACTGGGTTCCGTGGTACACACCACAATTCTTGGGGGATACTGACCAACTAGAGCAATGGCAAATAGAATGGTGAGAGTCAGAAAATCAGAGAGTTGATAGAAATGGTCATATTTAGCCTAGAGAAGAAAAAAAAAAAAAAGTCAACCCAAGGAACAGCCTGATCATTGCAAATATTTCAAAGGCTCTTATGTGACTGGCAGAATGAATTTGTCCTTCCCTGTCAAGATGTAGAGCAAGGCTAAGGATAGAAGCTAAAAAGTCAGAATTCAGAGCTATTTAATAGCTGAGCCACTGTCCTAGAGAGGGGGAGCTCCCAGATTCTAGAAGTACCATGTTGCCAAGGCTACCTTTGAGGAGAGCTTTCCATTAGGCAGTGGGAGGTGAGAAGGGAGGAAATATTATTTATTTGATTTATATTCCCTACAAATAGCTGTGAAAAGAAGAGAAGCGAAAAGCAAAGGAGAAAAGGAAAGATATAAGCAGCTGAATGCAGAGTTCCAAAGAATAGCAAGAAGAGATAAGAAAGCCTTCTTCAGCATCAATGCAAAGAAATAGAGGAAAAGAACAGAATGGGAAAGACTAGAGATCTCTTCAAGAAAATTAGAGATACCAAGGGAATATTTCATGCAAAGATGGGCTCGATAAAGGACGGAAATGGTATGGACCTAACAGAAGCAGAAGATATTAAGACGAGGTGGCAAGAATACACAGAAGAACTGTACAAAAAACATCTTCACGATCCAGATAATCACAGTGGTGTGATCACTCACCTAGAGCCAGACATCCTGGAATGTGAAGTCAAGTGGGCCTTAGAAAGCATCACTACGAACAAAGCTAGTGGAGGTGATGGAATTCCAGTTGAGCTGTTTCAGATCCTGAAAGACGATGCTGTGAAAGTGCCACAAATATGCCAGCAATATGCCAGCAAATATGGAAAAGTCAGCAGTGGCCACAGGACTGGAAAAGGTCAGTTTTCATTCCAGTCCCAAAGAAGGGCAATGCCAAAGAATGCTCAGACTACCGCACAATTGCACTCATCTCACATGCTAGTAAAGTAATGCTCAAAATTCTCCAAGCCAGGCTTCAGCAGTACGTGAAACATGAACTTCCAGATGTTCAAGCTGGTTTTAGAAAAGGCAGAGGAATCAGAGATCAAATTGCCAACATCCGCTGGATCATGGAAAAAGCAAGAGAGTTCCAGAAAAACATCTTTCTGCTTTATTGACTATGCCAAAGCCTTTGACTGTGTTCAAAATTCTCCAAGCCAGACTTCAGCAATACGTGAACCGTGAACTCCCTGATGTTCAAGCTGGTTTTAGAAAAGGCAGAGGAACCAGAGATCAAATTGCCAACATCCGCTGGATCATGGAAAAAGCAAGAGAGTTCCAGAAAAACATCTTTCTGCTTTATTGACTATGCCAAAGCCTTTGACTGTGTGGATCACAGTAAACTGTGGAAAATTCTGAAAGAGATGGGAATACCAGACCACCTAACCTGCCTTTTGAGAAACCTGTATGCAGGTCAGGAAGCAACAGTTAGAACTGGACATGGAACAACAGACTGGTTCCAAATAGGAAAAGGAGTATGTCAAGGCTGTATATTGTCACCCTGCTTATTTAACATATATGCAGAGTACATCATGAGAAACACTGGGCTGGAAGAAACACAAGCTGGAATCAAGATTGGGATTGGGGTGGAGGAGAAGGGAACGACCGAGGATGAGATGGCTGGATGGCATCACGGACTCGATGGACGTGAGTCTGAGTGAAGTCCAGGAGATGGTGATGACAAGGAGGCCTGGCGTGCTGCAATTCATGGGGTCACAAAGAGACGGACACGACTGAGCGACTGAACTGAACTGAACTATACATAAACAATCAATTGATCACTGAAGAAATCAAAGAGGACATCAAAAAATGCCTAGAGACAAATGAAAACATAAAACATGATGGTCCAAAACCTATGGGACACACAGACTTTCCTGGTAGTCTAGTGGTTAAGACTGCATGTTTACATTGTAGAGGGCACAGGTTTGATCCCTGGATGGGAAACTAAGATCCTGCATGCCACATTGCATAGCCAAGAAATGAACAAACAAACAAAAAACCCAAAAGCTATGGGACACAGCAAAAGCAGTTCTAAGAGGAAAGTTTATAGCAATATAATCTTAACTCAGGAAACAAGAAATCTCAAATAGGCAACCTAACATTACATGTAAAGCAACGAGAGAAAGAAGAACAAAAACCCCCAAAATTAGTAGAAGGAAAGAAATGATAAAGGCCAGAAAGAAACAAAATACTAATGGAAAAAAAATAGCAAAGGTGAATGAAACAAAAAGCTGGTTCTTTGAAAGAGAAACAAAATTGATAAACCTTTAGCTAAACAATTAAAAGAAAAAAGGAAGAGGACACAAATCAATAAAATGAGAAATGAAAAAGAAGTTACATCTAGCGCCAGAGAAACAGAATGGATAATAGGAAACTATTACAAGCAATTATATGCCAATAAAATGGACAACCTAGAAGCAAGGGACAAATTCTTAGAAATGTACAACCCCTCAAGACTGAACCAGGAAGAAAAACAAAATATGAACAGACCAATCACAAGTACTGAAATGGAAACTGATTTAAAAACTTCCAATAAACAAGAACCCAGGACCAGATGGCTTTACAGGCATATACTATTAAACAGTCAGAAGAGTTAATACCTATCCCTCTAAACTATTTCAAAAAACCACAGCAGAAGGAACAGTTCAAAACACACTCTATGAGGCGACCATCATTCTGACACTAAAGCCAGACAATGATACCACACACAAAACTTACAGGCCAATATCACTGATGAACATAGAGGCAAAAATCCTCAACAAAATACTGGCAAACTGAATCCAACAATAAAATAAAATGATCACATACCATGATCAAAAGGGACTTGTCCCAGGGGTGCAAGGATTTTTCAACATCTGTAAATCAGTGTGATATACTACATGAACAAATTGAAGAACAAAAACTGTATGATCATCTCAATAGATGCAGAAAAAGCTTCTGAGAAAAGTTAAAACCCAGTTATGACAAAAACTCTAGAGGGTACCTACCTCAGCCTAATAAAGGTCATATATGACAAAACAACAGCTATACTCACTGGTGAAAAGCTGAAAGCATTTCCTCTAAAGATGAGAAATAAGACAAGGATATTCATTCTTGCCACTTTTATTCAACATAAGTTTCGAAGTTCCAGCCACAACAGTCAGAGAAGAAAAGAAAGAAAAGGAATCCAAATTAGAAAGGAAGATGTAAAACTGTCACTGTTTGTGGACGACATGATAATATGAATAAAACATCCTAAATGCACCACCAGAAAACTACTAGAACTCATCAATGAATTCCATAAATTTGCAGGATACAAAATTAATAGGCAGAAATATGCTGCATTTCTATACACTGAGAAAGAAAGATCACAAAGAAAAATTAGAGAAACAATTCCATTTACTAAGAAGAATAAAATACCCAGGAATAAACTTACTGTGTGGATCACAATCAGTTCAGTTCAGTCACTCAGTCGTGTCCGACTCTTTGCGACCCCATGAAGCGCAGCACGCCAGGCGTCTCTGTGCATCACCATCTCCTGGAGTTCACTCAGACTCACATCCATCAAGTCTGCGATGCCATCCAGCCATCTCGTCCTCTGTCGTCCCCTTCTCCTCCTGCCCCCAATCCCTCCCAGCATCAGAGTCTTTTCCTCTGACTGAACTGAACTCAACTGAGGTTACCCAGCCCTGGTGTCCACAGGAAACCTCCCATAAGACTGTTGTCTAATCACTAAATCATGTCAGCTAAATATTGGAGGAATAGAAAATACTTCAGTATCAATATTTCCAACAAATATTCATGGTTGATTTCCTTTAGGATTGACTGGTTTGATCTTCTTGCAGTCCAAGTGACTCTGAAGAGTCTTCTCCAGCACCAGAGTTAAGATACAACTCTCACATTCATACATTATATAGCTTTGATTATACGGACCTTTGTCAGTAAAGTGATGTCTCTGCCCTTTCATATGCTGTCTAGCTTTGTTAAAGCTTTTCTTCCAAGGAGCAAGCATCTTTTAATTTCTTGGCTGCAGTCACCATCCACAGTGATTTTGAACCCTAAGAAAATAAAGTCTGTCACTGTTTGCATTTTTTCCCTATTATCATGAAGTGATGGGACCGGAAGCCATGATGTTAGTTTTTTGAATGTGAGTTTTAAGCCAGCTTTTTCACTCCCCTTTTTCACCTTCATCAAGAGGCTGTTTAGTTCCTCTTCACTTTCTGCCATTAGGGTGGTATCATCTGAATTTCTGAGGTTGTTGATATTCTCCCAGCAATCTTTTTTTTTTTTAATTAAAATACTGAGTTTATTTCACATGTAGATTTTTGTCTCCCCATCATTTCATCTGTCTGACCACCACTACTACTAATCCTATCATAACATTCCATACATACTTAAAACCAAGCAAAGGGTGGAGTTCCATCTTTAAAAACTAAACAGGCATTTTGGACAACACATTCTTGGCAATGAAACTTGGACAACATTTATCAGACATGATAGGGAAAGTTTTCATTCTGCATTATCAAAAGGACAGCCAGATATCAACTGTTACAGAAATGAAATAAGATGGAAAAATTTTACAAACTGTTTAAACTATTTTCTTAAAGAGACTTCTTCCACTGCCAGAGATCTTGACCAGCCTCCTGGTCAGTCATCTGGAAACAATTCTTCACATAATTGATAAACTTGGCTTCCGCTTTGGGAAGGGAACCACCTCTTTCTATATTTGCTTGCGTTTTTGCTTTAATGTCTTCTACGGAGCTAGGTCCTTTCAGTGTTTTAGGTGCTTTTTCCTGTTTTTTGAAGGATTCTTGACCTTTTGATCTTGGTGTTGACAGTTTTGAGTCTTCTCCATTCTGGTTCAACTTTTGTGCATTTTTGGCTTGAGTATCTTATACAGATTTCTTTACTGGAGCTTTTTATTCAACTTCCTCATCAAAATTCTCATCATCATCATCTTCATCTTCATCAGCAGCAAGCTTTACTTTTTTCTGGGGAATCTTGCTACCACAGAGCACTTTCCAGATGTACTTAGGAGTTCACATCCTCCTTCTCTTCATCTTCTGGCTGTGCATCTTCCTCCACAGCTACTAAGTCCTGGTCAGTCCTGGTCAGCACCAGCTGTCCACTGCTATGCACAGTCCCTGAACCACACTTCAACTATAAGACCCAGGTATAATTTCAAAGCCCCCAAGGGAAACTGTTGGCTATATAGACATTTTCAAAGTTGCCAGTGTTACTTTAATTGGACTACCTTCATAATTCATTGCCTCTGCTTCAACAATGCATAATTCATCCTTTGCTCCAGCCCCTAAACTGACCATTCTTAAAGATAACTGGTGCTCATTTTCATCATTATCCACCTTGAAGTGATAATCTCTGTCAGCCTTTAGTTCACAACTGAAAAGATAGTCTGGGGCCTCAGGGTGCTCATGTCCATCTCCACTGAATCCTCCATGGGTTGGAGATACTCACTTAAGTGGGAAAGAAGCTGGATGGAATTAAATGACTACTGTTCGAACACGCCGTCATGCAGGAGAGAATCACACCAGGTCCCAGCCATCTTGATTTCAACTTGTGATTCATCCTGCCTGGCATTTTCCATGATGTAATATGCATATAAGTTAAATAAGCATGGTGACAATATACAGCCTTGACATACTCCTTTCCCAGTTTTGAATGGGTCCATTGTTCCATATCCAATTCTAACTGTTGCTTCTTGACCTGCATACAGATTTCTCAGGAAACAGGTAAAGTAGTCTGGTATTTCCATCTCTTTAAGTATTTTCCACAGTTTGTTGTGATCTACACAGTCAAAAGCTTTTGCGTAGTCAATGAAGAAGAAGTAGATGTTTTTCTGGAACTCTTGCTTTTTCTATGATCCAATGGATATTGGAAATTTGATCTCTGGTTCCTCTGCCTTTTCTAAATCCAGGTTGAACATCTGGAAGTTCATGGTTCATGTACTGTTGAAGCTTAGCTTGAAGAATTTTGAGCATTACCTTGCTAGCATGTGAGATGAGCCCAACTGTATGGTAGTTTGAACATTCTTTGACATTGCCCTTCTTTGGGATTGGATGAAAATTGACTTTTTCCAGTCCTGTGGGTATGGCTGAGTTTCCCAAATTTTCTGGCATAGTGAGTGCAGCACTTTCACAGCATCAGCTTTTAGGATTTGAAATAGCTCAACTGAATTCCATCACCTCCACTAGCTTTGCTCATAGTGATGCTTCCTAAGGCCCACTTGACTTCACATTCTAGGATGTCTGGCTATATGTGAGTGACCACACCATTGTGGTTATCTGAATCATTAAGACCTTTTTTGTATGGTATCTTCGTGTATTCTAGCCATCTCTTCTTAATCTCTTCTGCTTCTGGTAGGTCCTTATCATTTCTGTCCTTTATTGTGCCCATTTTGCGTGAAATATTTCCTCATATTTCTAATTTTCTTGAAGAAATCTCGCTGCTGCTAAGTCACTTCAGTCATGTCTGACTCTTAGCGACCCCATGGACTGCAGCCTACCAGGCACCTCAGTCCATAGGATTTTCCAGGAGTACTGGAGTGGGGTGCCATTGATCTCTAGTCCTTCCCATTCTATTGTTTTCCTCTATTTCTTTGCATTGTTCACTTAAGAAGGCTTTCTTATCTCTCCTTGCTATTCTCTGGAACTCTGAATTTAGTTGTATATATCTTTCCCTTTCTCCTTTGCTTTTCACTATTCTTTTCTGTTATTTGTAAGTCCTCTTCAGAAAACCATTTTGTTTTCTTGCATTTCTTTTCCTTTGGGATGGTTTTGGTCACCACCTCCTGTACAGTGTTATGAACCTCTGCTCATAGTTCTTCAGACACTCTATCAGATCTAATCTCTTGTATCTATTTGCAACTTCCATATATGGAAGTGATTATGTATAATCATAAGGGATTTGATTTAGATCATTTCTGAATGGCCTAGTGATTTTCCGTACTTTCTTCAATATAAGTCTGAATTTTGCAATAAGGAGCTCATTATCTGAGTCACAGTCAGCTCCAGGTCTTGTTTTTACTGACTTTATAGAATTCCTCCATCTTCAGCTGCAAAGAATATAATCAATCAATCTGATTTTGGTATTGGCCATCTGGTGATGTCCATGTGTAGTTGTCTCTTATGTGGTTGGAAGAGGGTGTTTGTTTAAACCAGTGTGTTCTCTTGACAAAAGTCTTTTAGCCTTTGTCCGCTTCACTTTGTACCCTAAGGCCAACCTTGCCTGTTGCTCCAAGCATCTCTTGACTTCCTACTTTTGCATTCCAATCCCCTATTTAACCCCCCAAAGTGAAAGTAAAAGTGAAGTCGCTCAGTCGTGTCTGACTCTTTGCGACCCCGTGAACTGTAGCCCACCAGGCTCCTCCGTCCATGGGATTCTCCAGGAAAGAATACTGGAGCGGATTGCCATTTCCTTCTCCAATTTAACCCCCCAAGTTGTAAGTAATTATTTTATGCATGCTAAGTCACTTCAGTCGTGTCTGACTCTTTGTGACCTGAATCTCTGTGACCTGTTTGTGACCCTATGGACCACAGCCCGCCAGGATCCTCTGTCCTTGGGATTTCCGAGGCAAAAATTCTGGAGTGAGTTGCCATTTCCTTCTCCAGGGTAATCTTCCCAACCCAGGGATCAAATCTGTGTCTCTTAAGTCACCTGCATTGGCAAACAGGTTCTTTACCTCTAGCACCACCTGGAAAGCCCTGTTAAGTTAATCATATTTCCATTATGGCTTGCAATTATAATTATATTTTATTTTTTGACTACTATTAATTGTGATAGCTGATAAACATCTCTTACTGTTGTGATTATGTATCTTTGTTTTAATACCATTGTATCATGATTGGTCAACAGAAAATAATAGAATTCTATATTGCTGAAACTACATTTAATAGAAAAATCTGTAATCAGTTTTTAAAATCCAGACGCAGATTAAAATTATCTTGGATATTTTTGAAAAAAAAAAAATGCTTTGGTATTTTTTTTTTCCTCCAAATCTCCAGATGTGATCCTAATGAGCAGCCATGTTTAAAAGCAACTGAACTATATGATTATCTTTTACTTTTATCCAGTCTGTTTTTGGTTTCCCAGGTGGTACTAGTGGTTAAGAACCTGCTTCCCTAATGCAGAAGACATAAGAGACGTGGGTTTGATCCCTGGGTAAGGAAGATGCCCTGAACAAGGGAATGGAAACCCATAGAGTCAAAAACAGTCAGACCAACTGAGGCAATTTAGCATGCAAGGTATAGGTTTTGTTCAAATTTCACAAAATATTTTGCTAGTGTCCATGATTTGTTTTATCATATTCAAGATTCCACATTGTATTTGGTTGAAATGAGCAGCTTTAGCTGCACACAACAAATTCTGATAAATTCTCTTTTCATTTTTATTTTTACAAATATTTTCTAATATTTTTGTTATGCCTTCTTAGATACACCCTTAGATACACTTCTTAGATATTTAAAAGTGGACGTTGAGCTTCCAAATACATGGAGTTTTAAAATTCGTTTTGATATTAATTTTTCATTTTGACATTAGTTTTTCACTTAAATGCTTTCTTCTCTTCAATCACCTCTGTGTTATTTCAGTTTTTTAATCTTCTTGAGGCTTTCAATGGCTAAGTCAAAGATTTCTCTTGGTAACTGTCAGATTACAGTTGAAAAATATGTGGGTTATTTTCAAATATCTTTTGATATTGTATTCTAACATAGTTCTACAGTGATAGAACAGATTCTGTATGATTTTAATACCTTTAGACCATGACATTTTTGCATCTTGTTTTATGTCCCTCGATATGTTCTAGTGTCTCCTGGTTATAGCCTATGGGAACTTGAATAAAATTCATACCCTGCTGTTGTGTGAAAATTGTATAAATCTTAATTATATTGAATTGGTTAATAGTACTTTTCAGGTCCACTATATCCTTCTACTTTTTTCTGTCTGTTCATTCTATTAATTTTTGAGAGTTTGATATTGAAACTCCAACTAAAAACCTTAACTTATCTACTTAAAAATAATGTTAATATATAATGGAGCTATATGTAACTTTGTTCTATATTTTCCAAGTCTTTTGTAAATGTGTTATCATACTTTCATAACTTAAAAAATTAAAATTAAAAAATCTTCAAAGAATAAATGCTGGAGAATCTGTGGAGAGAAGGGAACCCTCTTGTACTGTTAGTGGGATATAAATTAATAGCCATTATGGAGAAGAGTATGGATATTTCTTTAAAAGTTAGAATAAAACTACCAGATGACCCAGCCATCCCACTACTGGGCATATAACCTGAGAAAAACATAATTGAAAGAAACACATGTACTCCAATGTTCATTGCAGCACTATTTACAATAGCTAGGACACACAAATCACCAAGATGTCCATTGAGAGATGAATGGATAAAGGAACTCTGGTGCATGTACACAAGGGAATATAACTCAGACATAAAAAGGAACGAGTCTGAGTCAGTTCTAGAGAGGTGTATAGATCTGGAGTCTGTTACACAAAGTGAAGTCAGAAAAAGAAAAACAAATAGCGTATATTAGCACATAGGTGTGGACTCTAGAAAAACGGTACTGATGAAACTATTTGCAGGACAGGAGTAGAGACTCCAACGTACAGAACAGACTTGTAGACACAGGGAGAGCAGGAGAGGGTGGGACAAATTGAGAGAGTAGAATTGAAATAAATACATTACCATGTGTGAAATAGATAGCTAATGGGAAGTTGTTGTACAGTGCAGGGATTTCAGCCTGGTGCTCTCTGACAACCTAAAAGGGTGGGATGGGGTTGGAGAGGGGAGGGAGATTCAAGGGGGATGAGACGTGTGTATACCTATGGCTGATTCATGTTGATGTATGGCAGAAACCAATATAACATTTTAAAGCAATTATCCTCCAATTAAAAAGCAAATAAAAAAAGAATATACACGTGCGATAAAACTACAAACACACATTGTATTAATGTCATGTTCTGATATTGGTATTATATTACAATTATGTTAAATGCAACCATTGGTGCAAATTGGATGAAAGGTACGCAAGGACCTGTCTGTACTGTCTTTGTGACTTCCTACAAATCTATAATTACTTAAAAACATTGCTTGCTCTCTGCCTAATGGGTGACATCAGCCCTCAGTCAGGAAGAAGCCCACTTCTGGCATTATGCCTTACGAACAGCATCATCTGTCAGTTATCACACTTATTTAAACATGTAGTCCTTGCTATGGACTGAACACTTTTGTTGCCCCCAAAATTCTTATGTTAAACCTAATCCCAATATAGTGGTATTCAGAGGTGACACTTTTGGAGGTGATTCGATCATAAGGGTTGAGCCCTTGCAAATGCCATTAGTTCCCTTATCAGAGATACTCCAGAGAGCTCCCTTGTCCCTACGACTCTGTAAGTAATTGGGCCCCTAGCAGGTGGGCCCAAATCTCCTGAATCTGCTGGCAACTTAATCTTGGACTTTCTAGACTCACAAATTGTAAGAAATAAATTTCTTCTGCTTATAAGTCACCCAGTTTATGGTACTTTCACTATAGCAGCCTTTTGGAATAAGATAATGCCTAAACTAGCCATTCCCTCCTCCAAGGGATCTCTCCAATCTAGAGATCAAACCCAGGTCTCCTGCATTGCAGGCAGATTCTTTATCATCTGAACCACAGGGAAGCCCCTTTAAACTCATCTCCAAATTCACTGAGGGCAGGATTTGAGTCTAATTCACCAGATTTCAGAGCTACTATCAGAGAGGTTGTTTAATGCCTGTGTGTGCAGTGAGATAAGAGTGGGGACTCCGTGAGACTAGGGGTACGAGCACCTGTGGGAGCTGGACTGAACATGAGGAAGGAAATAGAAACCACAATATGTCAGAAAGTGGTTGGAGGTATGGGTTAGTCAATGTTGGGAGAGGCAGTCACCAATAAGGCCTGAGTGTCTCTGCACATTCCTGTTGGATATGCTTAAAATGCAAGGCCCTGACTGCTCTTTGCTTGCGCTGTTTCTCAGAGTCGTTTTAGTGAGCAATGCTGAGGGATCAGATAATGTCTCCGCTCCTCCTCCTACCATCTCCCCCCTTCCCCAAACAAAGAGCAGGTTTGCTTACTGCAATTGGTAACTTTTCTGAGTTCGGTGTTCCTCAGCTGCAAGGCAGCCCCACTACATACATGCATGGTATCTACCTAGGTCCCTCTGTATTGCCCTCGTTGGGACTTGAGGGCATGGGTTCTTGCGCTACTTGCTGTGCATGAGGAATAAAATCTTTTGTCTCTGACCCATGAGTCTCGTGCTTCTGCCAGCATTCATGAAACTGTGGCAAGCTAATTGACTAGCTCACAAGTAGGATAAGATCCTAGACCATCCCAGCTAGAGGAGGGTTCTTGGGCACCTTGCTGTTTTTTTTTTCCCAGCCTCAGACTCTGAAGAGAATAAGACCGTCTCAGCTGGTTTTTGAAGGCTATTTTTGTTTGTTTGTTTGTTTGTTTTCGCCTTTGGTGATGAAGTGTACTTTCACCTCATAGCCAACTGGCTCCTTCCTGTGGCCCTGTGGGTGATAATTTATACCCCAAGAGGTCCTTTAGAGACATAATTCAGGCCAGGTCACTGCCAAATAATGGGCCTCCTTACACCTCATGCATCTATCTGCCTGAAAGCTCTTATCAGTATTGACTGCATCTATGCTGGCTCAGATGGTAAAAGCGTCTGCCTGCAATGCAGGAAACCCAGGTTTGATCCCTGGTTGGGAAGATCCCCTGAAGAAGAAAATGGCAACCCACTCCAGTATACTTGCCTGGAAAATCCCATGGACTGGAAGAGCCTGGTAGGCTACAGTCCATGAGATCGCAAAGAATCAGACACAACTGAGTGACTTCACTTTCACTTTCCTTCATCTGCCTCCTCACCCGCCCAGGGCTGCTGGACAAAGAAGATTCAGGAGGATAGGAAAAGGATGGAGGGCAGACTATGCAGCTTTGATGCCATGCATCCTGAGAGCTTCTGTCACTCAGACATTCAGCATATTTATTGCTGAAGGTCAACACTGGGAATCATTGTTTTAGGAATACAACAAAAGAATAAGACTGAGCCATTCAGTGTAGAGGTAGCAAGATTTGGGATTAGTTGACTTATGTTTTGAACCCTCTGGACCAGCTTTTGTGACCTCAGGTAAGTTATTTAACCTCTTGGAGATTCAATTTTCCTCATCGATGACATGGAGTACTATTAGAGCATGTGCATTGGGGGTTGCTTTAATAATATGCAAAAGTATTGAGCATGTTGCTGGTCACAAAGTCATCTCCATGCAAATTTTCACTTCCCTTAAAATTAACAGTCATGGGAGATGGAGGAGTAGACATGGGGAGGGTAGGTAGGAGTAGACTCAGATCAAAGGAATAATAGAAGAGCCAGGACCCCAGATGAGGCCCTCGGAAATCAAAGCCCTGACTCTCAGCATTCAATTCTATACTTATTCAGATGCCAGTCAGAATGTAGATAAAATACTTAGTGATAGCCTTAAATTTAATGAATGCTTTACTGTTTTAATCACTACTATATCATATGTTGCTGTTGTTGAGACATTATCAATAAATCCAAGATCGTGGGTGGCCAAGTATTATAGGGATTCTGTTCCTTGGCTTTATATGGCACCTCTTGATTGACACCTTTGGAAAAATGTGGAGATAAAATGAGAGACTGGATTTTGATACTATTCTTGGGTGGCCATCATGACCAGAATTACTCTAATTTCTGATGTCAAGAAGTTGGCTATAGGCTGCCATACGGCAGCGTTGCAAGACGGCGGCCTCCGTGTTCGCTGGTGCGTTGAGAGCAGCCTCCGGAATTTTACGGCCCCTGAACATTTTGGCATCCTCAGCCTATCAAAACTGCACCAAGAATGTCTGTCTTAGTTCTGTACTGTCCTCTCGACATTTCAGTCATATTCAGACGCCGGTTGTGTCCTCTGCTCCCAGACTGATCACATCTGTCAGAAACCTGACACGTGGGCAGACTGCCACAGTCCTCAATAGACTGGCCCTCTTGCTTCCAAACGTCCTGAAGCCTCCAGTCAGAACTGTAACATACTGCAGTTCGAGAAAAGGCAAGAGGAAGACTGTGAAAGCTGTCATCTATAGGTTTCTTCGACTTCATAGTGGCCTGTGGCTAAGGAGGAAGGCTGGTTATAAGAAAAAAATATGGAAAAAGACGGTTGCAAGAAAAAGACACTTGAGGAAATTTGTCTTCTGCAATAAGACCCAGAGTAAGCTCTTAGATAAAATGACAGTCTTTCTGGAAGAGGCGAAACTGGTATGCTGATGATCCTTTTCAGATGTATCCGACCGAACAAACTTGAAAGTATCGATCAGAAGATCCATGATTTCTCAGTTATTAACTGTGTATCTCTGTGTGTATGGTGTCTTTGCAAAGATGAAGTGGTATAAGACATGATGTAAATTGTACCAACTGATACTTGGAACATGGGGTACCAACATTAAACTTAACAATGTTTTAAAAGTTAGTGGATTAAACATTCCCAGATTTGTTTGGGGGGAAAAAAAAAGTTGGCTATAGCTCCATTTTTTTTTAATCATTATTTTTGTGTATTTGTAGGTTAGATGGGGTGAGAATGTGAGGGATTTTTCATTGTATAGTAATTATACATAAATATAATATGTAATTCATACAACTAATATATGTGCAAACATGTATGTGCATGAATATATATGATATACACAAATACATGCCACAAGTCCCCATGTATATATGATGTTGAAATAAACCAACCACTGAAAATTAAGTTGAAAATATTTGCCTGGGAGAATATATGAAAGTGAGTCATTCACTCTTTTTCTAAATAATTACCTCTACACAAAGGCAGTATCTATGTAGTCAATCTGACATTTTCAGTCCAAGTGGTTAAATTTTAACTTGCTGTCTTCATTTTCCTAAACTGATGTCAGTGTTTTGACACTAGTTCTTGATAATGAAAAGATTGCCCTGGGCTGGAGTCCTAGATGTGTGTACATGAAAGAATTTTATGGACTCTTTCCAGAAGCACTAGGGAAAAATCCATCTGCACAATAGGAAGCAAGACTGGGATAGCTCCCAGCTCAAATATATTCCTTAATAGCCAATAAGCTGTACAAAGAGATACTGAACACTGGGAAAAACATGGGGCTGTGCAGAATGTGCAAATATAGCTCCATTTTTAAAAAATTGAAGTATAGTTGATTTACATTATCATTACAGGTGTAGCTATAGCTTCATTTTTGTTTTTTTTTTAATTGAAGTATAGCTGATTTACAATATTGTTTCAGGTGTAGCTGTAGCTCAATTTTGGGGTGGAGTTCTTTTGGATTCTGGGGCCCTTTGTCAAGGCCAGGCCCATAGCCTCTTGTATGTTCTGTGCTGTCTAGAGCTCTGATTTGATGGCTGTGTCAATCCAGCCATCTGGCAGGTTTATGTGCTCATCAGCAAAGTGGACCCATCCAAGTTCCTGGGCATAGTCCACATACTGGTAGGGAGTAAAGAGGGCAAAACCACCCATGAAGTAGGAGTCCTGGCTCCAGTGCTTGATCATGGAATAGGGACACAGGGCCTGCAGCTCCTCCTTGGAGAGGTCATGGACCATGGCCAGGTCATGGACTGTGACCAGGTCATGGACTCTGACCAGGTCATCCAAGACAACATCGGCTGCATGGGCAAAGAAAGAGGAGTTGTCGTCCATGGTAAAGGAGGCGAGGATGACTCCTGTGCCATTGGGGAAGGTATGACTGGGGTAGTGGATAAAGCAGAAAGGCCAATCAGTGCTGGACTCACCCCCAAAGATGCCTTCATGCTCCCAGAAACTCTGCATGCAGGCCAGGAACACTTTGGTGACACTGTTGTAGTGGAAAGATCGCAGTGCATTCTCCTTGCCGTGGGATAGAGGTGGCTGGAAACGGAGGAGCTGGGCAGCCGTGGCTGTGGTGGCCACAATCACGTAATCAGCAGTCAGACGTGTCAGGCATTTGGTAGGTGATGTGCACATGATCTCCGTATGACTCCACCTCCTCTGGTGGCGAGTGGAGCTGGACTGTTCTGGGCAAAAGAGCAGCATGTAGGACATGGGAGAGCTGGTCAAAGCCCCCAGTGATTTCATCAAATCTGAGAGCAAGCAGGCAAGGGAGAGATAGGGAGGAGGAATGATGATGGACAAGACTAGGCAGAGGATGTGCCATTTGGACTGCACAGAGGCTAAGCCCTCTAATGGACTTGCTCTGATGTCCTCTCCTGAATATCTGTAGCACTCCTTTTTTTTTTTTTTTTTTTTTTGGTAGTAATCAGGTCATAGAACTCTGAGGGAGAGTGAGTCTCAGTTTCTTTTATTTTTTCAGCTTCGACTATCCTGACAGACACCAGGGGTTTGATGGTTGGAGTCTGGAGTTAGTACCCATGATTTGTCTTCCTTGGCTGAAAGACAGTGAGGCACCTTGTAAGGACCCTCCTCTCCGTAACCAGAAAGCAGGTGAGGCTTAGAGCAACGCAGATCTGCACCTTCTTGGTGTGACTGCCTCTTAGCCAAAGGTTCTCAAAGTGGGGCTCCTAAACAAAAAGACAAAAAGCAGCAGCAGCCCTTGGAACATGTCAGAAAGGCATGTTCTCAGGGCCTAGCCCAGATATGCTGAATCAGAGACTCAGGGTAGGGTTCAACCTTTAGTGTTTAAGGCCCCTAGTGATTCTGAGTTCATTGGAGTTTGGAAACCACTCCTTTCCCACTTCCCCATTTCTTTTGGGATTTTCCACCCAATTTATCTAAGCTTTCTACCACTCCCAAAATAACCTGGTTAGTAACTGGCTCACCCACACCCATTTCCCCATTTCATCAGCCTGTTTCCCATCGGGAGTCCTGGAAGAAGAAGATGAATTTACACAAGATCTCTAAGAAAGTGTGGTAATAGCCACCATACATATTCATCAGGTCCTCCACCATCTGCAGGGCCCCATGGCTCAGGTTCCCCACTGTGATCAGGTATTGCTGCAACCAGCCACCTACGTCCAGGGAGAGAAGGCAGGGGAATCAGATTGTCTGGAGGCCAACATGAGAACTCTTGCTTTGCATCCAGGGACAAGGAGAAACAGAATTGGACAGAGTGGTGTGGCCAGGCCATTCAGCCAGGCCCCTGCGGGCTGCTGTGTGTCTGCCTGGCATACTGGGCTCTGACAGCCTCAAAATGTTCTTCTTGGCCCTAATGACAGGGAAACAGCTAACTCTCTGTGCCACTTCTCATGTATACACTCTACAGAGCCCTTCACTTGTATAAGCCTCATATAATCCTAAGAAGTAGCTTAGGAGGCCTGCCAGCTCTCCCTGTTCCAGGGGCTCTGTCTTTGCTCCCCATAGCAAAGCTATGGCCTCTATCAAAGGCTGAACTGCAGCGTCCTTGGTTCTACACTCATGGCAGCAGGGCCATGAGGGAACAGAGCCACCATTCTTGTGGTCTGTCCATCACACCAGGCTTTTCCTCTATTTTGACAAAGATCTCTCTCACTTTGCCTGAGATCTCTGGTCTCAAGACCCAGGAGGTGGCATGAAGAACGCAGTGGCGGAGTGCTCTGGTCTTATCTTCCCTGGAGGCCATGTCTATCTTTCCCAAGTCTCTAGGAAGCATTTTCCACCACCTTGCATTCTCCATGGAGCAGGACCCCCTTTTAGGATGACCCTTTATGAGGTTCAGTTCAGTTCAGTTCAGTTCAATCGCTCAGTCATGTCCGACTCTTTGCGACCCCATGAATCGCAGCACGCCAGGCCTCCCTGTCCATCATCAACTCCCGGAGTTCACTCAAATTCATGTCCATTGAGTCATTGATGCCATCCAGCCATTTCATCCTCGGTCGTTCCTTTCTCCTCCTGCCCCCAATCCCTCCCAGCATCAGGGTCTTTTCCAGTGAGTCAACTCTTTGCATAAGGTGGCCAAAGTACTGGAGCTTCAGTTTTAGCATCATTCCTTCCAAAGAAATCCCAGGGTTGATCTCCTTCAGAATGGACTGGTTGGATCTCCTTGCAGTCCAAGGGACTCTCAAGAGTCTTCTCCAACACCACAGTTCAAAAGCATCAATTCTTTAGTGCTCAGCCTTCTTCACAGTCCAACTCTCACATCCATACATGACCACAGGAAAAACCATAGCCTTGACTAGATGGACCTTTGTTGGCAAAGTAATGTCTCTGCTTTTGAATATGCTATCTAGGTTGGTCATAACTTTTCTTCCAAGGAGTAAGTATACTCTTTATTCCCATTGTTAGCAAACCTACCAGGCCACTTTTGACTTTTCAAGGTGCTCTCCCATCCCAGTTATCTTTCATGGTCCTCCACATGGGCTTCTAAGCAGACAGGGCAGTGCCATTATGCCCAATATATAGATTGAAACATTGAGGCTGTGAGTTGGGTCAGATCCAGCCTTACTGACTTCCAGAATAGGACTCTCACTCATTACTATTTGTCTTGGCCTTGATGTTGACTGCTAGTTCAAATTGGGTGTTCTAACTGTGTGTTCTTAGATTCTGTCTATTTGATATTCATTAATCATAGGGCTGAACCTTCATCAAAGTGTCTATATCTCTCCTGCATGTCAGCTTGCCTAGAACTCTCCTTTCACTGTGCAGCCTGGCTGATCTAAGGCCATACTCCTACCCACACACCAAGTCAATATTTCCCCTGCCCTAACTCACCCAAGGGCCAGGTACCAGGCAACCAGAGACCATGCCTACAGCCCAAAGCCCATTGAAATTATTCAGACCAGCCAAGTCTAAGCTGTTTACTCTGTCCTACCTTGCCTTCCCCTCAGAAACTCCAACAAAGGCTGTGGTCTGAGCCTTCTGTTTGCTCCTGTCTTCTGCTTCCTGACCATCCCAATGCATCCCCAGGGCCTTGCGTGCTGTGTTGTGTTTCCTTCTCTCTGGAACTATAAGTAATAAAATTTTCCAGTGGCATTAACCTCTCCATGGCTACTCATCACTTCCACAAGCTAAAATCCTGAGGGTACAGATGAGATTACCGCCCAGGCCCCCAGTCTTCCTTACTCACCCACACTTTTCCCAACCATTCCTGTGGCTATAGAGTAATCCCATGGCACCCAGATCCATATACCACTGTGCTCCAGGCACTCGCGGGTCTCTATTCTGCCACCCACACACCCTGCGGCCTCCAGGACAGTCACCTAGAAAGACAGCCCTTTCCTGACCTCAGTGAGGATGGACACGCCCCCTTCCAGCAGGCTCTCACAGCCCTCCTTGCTTCCCCAGGTCTCCCTCTGTTATAGAGTCAGACCATCTGGTTCTCCTAGCCCTTCTACCCCCACCTTAAGCCCTAGACCCAGACCCCTGCCCCAGCTCTCTGAGGCTGTCCACCTCCCTCTCTCCCAAGTTCCCCATGCAGGACCCTCCCAGATCCTATCCCACACATACCTGTGGCCAGCATTCTGCAGGATCTTGGCAGCAGTGAGCCCTGCCATGGCTGCCCCGATCACCACTATCTGTTTCCTTTCCGCCTTCTGCCCCAGCCCATCTTGGGCCAGCCACACCATCTCTTCATACTGGGGGTCCTCAAAGCACTTGACAAGTTGGCTATTGAAGGCCTGAGTCCCCAGGCTGAGCACAGACAGGAGGGTGAGGGCCAGCCGCACCAGGCACATAGCTGTGGAGATGGCAAGCAAACTGCTGAGGACCAAGACATCTCACTGGTGTTAACACTGGTGTTGCTTTGAGGAGTGTTTATATTTCTAGACCTGTGATGCAACATCCTGGCACTCCCATACCTTTCTTTCCCTACTGGAGGGTGTCTTAGTCACCAGGACTGCCAAACCGCCCCCAGCACCCCAGATGCTCAGCACTGCCCCCTCACTGCCCCCACTCAAGGAGCCTTGCCCGAGGTGCCTGCCCTTGGCCAGCTGTACTGTCATCCATGAGGCCAAGCCCTCAATCCAGTAGGGGGGACAGGTGAGGTGGACCTGTCCACCACATTGGATGCCCCATTTTCCCCTTAGGATTGATAGAATGTTGGTTGTGGTGAGAAGACCCAACTCACTGGCTGTGGAAGGACGGGTTGAGGATAGAGAGTATAAAGGCATCATTTAGTAATCTCAATAGCTCCTGAGATGTGCATGGTAGGGTACCAGCTTCTCAAGCCCTTGAGAGACATTGTGAGCTCCTTTCCTAGAGACGGTTCATTGAAGTTAAACTTTGCCCGATTGTGAGCCTGCATTATCACGTTTGCCTTGGACAGGGTTCCATTCGTTCTGGCTCGTACGTTTCCTCCAGGAGCCTACAGAAGATGTGTGTTTTGTGACTGTCATTTTCTTATTGTTGTCCTTGTTGAAACTATTATCTGTGTTATGGGCTGAATTGTTTTTCCCCACCGAGGCCTGTGTTGTCATCTTAACCCGTATTACCTCAGAACATGACTGTATTTGGAGACAGGGCCTTTAATGAGTGATTAAGTTAAAATGAGGCTATTAGGGTAGGCCTTATGCAATCTGACCATTGTCCTTATAAGAAGAGGAAATTTGGGGACACAAATAGACACCAGGGATGTGTGCACGGAGCAAAGACCACGTGAAGACATAGTGAGAAGGCACTGATGTACAAGCCAAGGAGAAAGGTCTCAAGGGAACCAACTCTGTCAACACCTTAAACTTGGACTTCCAGCCTCCAGAAATTTCTGTTACTTCTGCCACCCCAGTCTGCAGTATTTTGTTGTGGGGCCCTGAGTAGACTAATATACTTTGTTGCCAAGTTTCCCTCTGTATCTTTCCCTGCAGTATGGAGGAGTCCGACCCTCACATCAGACTTACCACCATACACCTTTAAAAATGTGTATTCATTTTTTTTAAAAATAAGAATCCACACAAGCAATGTGTGACTGTACCCTTGATTCCAACCTCAGGGTTTATGTTTCATTTGGGCCACTTTTCTTCCTTCATTTGTGACTGTGATGGTATAGAGGCATTACAGAAAAAGAAAGCATAGAAGGACAAATTATATGTGCCCCCCTCTACCTCATTCTCCCACCCAGTTCCACTCATCACCTTTAACAGTTTTCTGCGATTCCTTCTGTTCTGGCACAGAGTAAGATAGGAGGCAGTTGCTCAATCTCCATTTTGACCAGAAATTAATCCCTTTTGTACACAGCCTGGCTTCTACTGGGCACTCAACATGCTTGTGGCATGCAGAGGTGGATGGGAGGATAGATGGACAGATGGACAAGTGGTTAAAAAAATGGGTAGACAAATAAATGAGCAAATCTGGTGGCAGAGGAAAGAAAGGATGCATGAACAAGTGTTTTGGGCAAAGGCTTCCTACAAAGGCTCTCTCCACCCTCTGCACTTCCTTGCAGATTTCATGCTTGGGGCAGTGCCCAGCCCAGATTCTCTGTCCTTTGGTCTACCTGTCTAAAGGATGACTCTATTTGCTCTGTCTCTCTTGCTCTCCTGAGGGCCTCCTGTGCTTCTCCAGCTCCTTCTGAGAACCCATGTGCTTGATTTTACAATTTCTTTTACTTATAATTTATTTTACTTTATAATTTCTTTTAAACAGATGCATTTAAGAATTCAGCCTTCCTCCACCCTCGGCCATCTACCTTTTCTTCAAGAACAATAGTGGGGCTTATCCCTTCTCCCTTCCTTGATGTGAGAGATGGAATCTGACACATCCTGAAATCGTAAGTTTTGTCTCTTTGCCTCCTTATCCCCTTGTGAGATTTATCTTTTAACCAGAATGCCATATTGCTGGAAAACAGTGCTTAAAATGGTAAGCAATTACAGCATCTTGCTCAGCCTTTAAAAAACCAGAAAATGCACAGCTGGGCCTTCTAGGAAACATATGTGCTTTGAGTGGAGGAAATTTGCATGGAGTTACTCACACTTTCCCATCAGCTGCCTGGCCCTACAAAGTCAGTCCGTTAGGGTAGAGGGCTCCTCCTCAGCAAAAGAGGAGAACAGAACAATAAATCTTTGAGCTAAAGGAGCTGCTCAAATTATGCAGCTGAGCCCTCTTATTTCACCCAGAAGAAAACACACCAGGGAGTCTGTGTTGGCCCTGGTGCCAAGAGGTATTCATTATTTGCCAAGGCAAGTTGACACCAGCCCCACCGCCCTCAATCCACTATTTACCCTCCTGAGCTAATCAACCACTGCCTTAAAGATCTGCTGCATCTTGTCTCTGGGATGAAGACACCACTGAGCAGCCCAGATTCCTGCCCTAAGAGCCAGAGACCAGGTCGGCCTTATCCACTGTAGTCATGCCCCACACCTGGCACAGCTACAGCCTCATTGTGACTATTTGCTGTATGAGTGAATAAATATGTAAGTGAGGTATAGATCATCCTGCATCTTCAAAAAAAAATTTCCTCATTGTCCCTTCCAAAATATATGTCAGGTGATATGTTTCCATTACTGGTTTGGAAAGTAGGCCAGGGACAGGGCAATGGGGGAGGCTTAGAGCAGTGGGGGAGGCCCAGTCTAGAGCCCTGGCCTGGCGGATAGTTGTGGGTACTCACAGACCCTGAGTATGGTTCTCAGGTCCCCAGAAGAGAGCTCATTCCAACAGGCCAGTCCTGATGGGGCTCAGGTCTGTCTGAGAGATGTGGTCAGGGTTAGGAGGTGTATTCTCTCCTGCTTTTGAACTTCCCAGCTCCCACTCTGAATTGCACCAGGATTCCCTGGTGGCTCAGATACTGAAGAATCTGCCTGCAATGCAGGAGACCTGGGTTCCATCACTGGGTTGGGAAGATCCCCTGAAAAAGGGAATGGCTACCCACTCCAGTATTCTGGCCTGGAGAATTCCATGGACAGAGGAGCCTGGCAGGCTACAGCCCATGGGGTCGCAAAGAGTCAGACATGACTGAGCGACTTTCACTTTCAGTAGGGCCTGGGGAAGTTGCTGTAGAGGAGAGGCTGAATGGGGGATAATCAGGAAGAATCCAGGGCTCTCTTCTCCACCTGCCATCAAACCTGTTTCTCCTTGCCTCCCTCAACCTGGACTGAGTAAACCCTTGACTTTCCAGTTTCCTTGGCTAGAAACCCTGAAGTAGATTTGAGCCCTCCTTCCCGCTGAATCGTCACCTCCAGGGTTTTCAGCCCCCTCAGCTCTGCCTCTCCAGGCCCTCTCACTGGCCCCCACAACTTCTTAGCTAAGCCTCCACCCCACCCCGACCTGGCCAAGATGCTCTCTCCACATCCCTCACAATCACTTCCCCAAGCTCTCCCAACTTCTCTCCCTTGGCTACCACCAGAATCACAGTTCTAAACACAAGTCAAATTATGTCAGCCCCTTGACTTAACCTCCCTTACCACTGCTTGCCCAGTTTCTAGGATACTTTGTTTTTATTTCCACTAACACTCTAATTTTGCATCAGTCAGTGAGTTCGGTCACTCAATCATGTCCACCTCTGTGACCCCATGGACTGCAGCATACTTCCCTGTCCATCACCAACTCCTGGAACTTGCTCAAACTCATGTCCATCGAGTCGGTGATACCATCCGACCATCTCAGCCTCTGTGTCCCCTTCTCCTCCTGCCTTCAGTCTTTCCCAGCATCAGGGTCTTTTCCAATGAGTCAGTTCTTCATATCAGGTGGCCAAAGTATTGGAGCTTCAGCTTCAGCCTCAGTCCTTCCAGTGAATATTCAGGGTTGATTTCCTTTAGGATGGACTGGTTTGATCTCCTTGCAGTCCAAGAGACTCTCAAGAGTCTTCTCCAACATCACAGTTCAAAAGCATCAATTCTTCGGCGCTCAGCTTTCTTTATGGTCCCACTCTCACATCCATACATGACTACTGGTTGTGCACGGTTATGCCTTCATCTACTCGGCTAGCATGTGCACTACATGATATCAGAAACTTGCTTGTCTATCTAGGATGCCTAGTGGAGGGTGGATATGTAGTGGTGCTTAAAGAGTGCTACATCGGCGAATGCAGGAATGAGGCGTGGATTTGTGTGCCCGTTGGGTCAGCAGTGAGGCTGGAGAATCTTTACATATCACTTCTCTGAATTCAGGCAGTGTTCTTGCTCTCCTTTCCACCTCTCCTTAGACTTGGATCCTCCCATAAGGGCCCCTTGTCACCCCCTACTCCTGTACTTCAGGATTTTCAGGTTAGATTTCCCCACTGGGGTTTTACTCTGGGTGTGAAACTTGCACTTCCTCCTCTTCTGGATTCCTAGCATATTTTTGTTTTTCATGCACGCCCCCCCCCCCCACTTTTGGGACTCAGGCCGGCTATACTTCCTGTAGTCCTCTCATGCTGGGAACTGTCACCCTCTCTGTCCTGCCCTTTGCTGAATGATGAGAATTCAAGACTGCCTAGGTTATGGTAGGAACACGAAGGTCAGGTGCAGTCTGGGCTGGAGAGAAGGGGTGGGATTTGACTGGGTAGAAAGTAGAGATTGGTGAATGGCAGGGGAGTGTGTAAATGTGTCAGTACCTGTTCCTGGCATGCCTCCCTCTCTGTTCTCTGAAACCCAGAGCCATGAAGGGGTGCCTCAAGCTTGGCAATGTTCAGCAATGTGCTTGCCAAGCTGTTCACTGGGAAGCTGGCATCCTGTTCTAGACCTTTCTAATCGCTTCCCAAAGTGCCCTAGTTCCTCCACAACTCTCAGGCCTGTAACCAAAGGATCTGTTACTGCTGCTAAATCACTTGAGTTGTGTCTGAATCTTTGTGTCCCTATGGACTGTAGCCCACCAGGATCTTCTGTCCTTCGGTTTTCCAGGCAAGAATACTGAAGTGTGTTGCCATGCCCCCCTCCAGGGAATCCTCCTGAGCCAGGGATCAACCTGCACCTCTTACATTTCCGGCTTTGACAGCCATGGTCTTTACCACTAGTGCCACATGGGAAGCCCAGCCAAAGGAGACAAATCTGCAAAGTGCTGGAGATCTTTGAAGACAGGCATAGTGGCAGCCAGTGGTGAGGGTAAGCCTCGCATTCTGGTGGATTTTATCCATTTGTTGATTCATTTTTTACCCATTCATTCAGCACATCTTTACTGAATACCCTACTAAAGTGCCTGGGATCCCTTAGGAAAAAGCACACAGGACTTTCACAAGAGGATATGCAAATGAACAGGCACCATCATTAGTCATCAGGGAAATATGGATTAAAGCCCCAGTGAGATTCTTCATATCCACGAGCCACTAGAGATAGTTGAAATTAAAAGCCCGCCGGTAGAAAGTGCTGGCAAGCATATGGAGCAACTGGAATTCTCATATGGCATTGGCAGATGTGTAACTAGGTACACTTTCATAAACCATTTGTCATTATCTACTAATGCTGCATATGTGTATACCTTATGATCTGGAAATTTTATTCCTTGATATATATCCAGACATGAGTACATGTGTCCACCAAAGACGCAGAAATATTCATAATCGCCCTAAACTCACACAGATAAATATATATATATATATATATATAAAAAGTACATATTCATACAATACTACTCGGTATAAAAAAGCAATTAAACAAAGAAAACAAAACAAATGACTGATAACACTTCACAGGCAACATGGGTAGACATCACAGACATAAAATTGAGCAAAAGGAATATGCATATTATTTCTTGTGGGCCTTCTTGGTGGCTCAGTGGTAAAGAATCTTCCTGCCAAAGCAGAAGAGGTGGGTTCAGTCCCTGGGTCAGGAAGAGCTCCTGGAGAAAGGAAAATGGCAACCCACTCCAGTATTCTTGCCTAGGAAATCCCAAGGACAGAGGAGCCTGGGGGGCTATGGTCCACAGGGTTGCAAAGAGTCAGACATGACATAATGACTGAGCGACAGCAACAACACTGTTTATGAAAGTGAAGTGAAAGTTTCATACACGTTTAAAAACATGCAGAACTAACCACTGGGAGTAACAGCAACAGTAGGGATTACTTCTTGAGGGTATTGACTGGGAAGTAGCACAGGAGAACCTTCTGAGGTGAAGGAAATGCGTTCAATCATCACCTGGATGGTTTTCACTCAACTGTATAAATACACACAACTTCATCAACTAAGATATCTGCACTGTGCTATATATAAATTACACACTAGCAAAAATGTAAACAAATTTTAAATCATGAAGTACCTATGTACTAAAATTATTTTTTTTTCCCCTAAGCTAGAAAAAAGGAGGAGAGAGGCCACAGAAGAGGAGAGAGGAAAATAAAATAACTATGTAGTATGTCAAGTGATGAAAAGCATTCTGGAGAAAGAGAGGAGGGTACAGGGCAGGAGGAGATCTGGGAAGGGGCTGGAACCCAGAGGGAAAGGGTGAAGGAGAAGTCAGGGGCGGGGCTGCTGGGAATTCAGGCTGACATCTGCTGAGAACCTCCCTGTCCCACAGTCCACGTGCATCGCTTCTGGGACCTGACGAAGGCCTTAGAAGCCCTGAAGTGGAGTGAAGTGAAAGTCACTCAGTCATGTCTGACTCTTTGAGACCCCATGGACTATACAGTCCGTGGAATTCTCCAGGCCAAAATACTGCAGTGGGTAGCCTTTCCCTTTTCCAGGGAATCTTCCTAACCCAGGTCTCCTGCACTGCGGGCAGATTCCTTACCAGTTGAGCTACAGGGGAAGCCCAAGAACACTGGAGTGGTACCCTATCACTTCTCCAGCAGATCTTCTCGACCCAGGAATCGAACTGGGGTCTCCTGCACTGCAGACAGATTCTTTACCAACTGAGCTATCAGAGAAGCCCTTAGAAGCCCTAGGCACTGACAAGTGAAATTATCAGTATAACATTGCCAAACTGCAACAGAAGAGAGTTCAACAAAATTCTGAGTTTTGTTTACGTTTTAAAAATATCCACTATTGTAAATAGTGCTGCAGTGAATATTGGGGTACATGTGCCCCTTTCAATTCTGGTTTTGGAGTATATGTCCAGCAGTGGAATTGTTGGGTCATATAGCAGTTCTATTCCCAGTTTTTTTAAGGAATCTCAGGAAAGGAGACACAGATGTAAAGAACAGAATTTTTGACTCAGTGGGAGAAGGTAAGGATGGGATATTTGAGAGAATAGCATTGAAATATGTACATTATCATATGTAAAACAGATAACCAGTGCAAGTTCGATGCATGAAGCAGGGCACCCAAAGCCAGTGCTCTGGGACAACCCAGAGGGATAGGGTACAGAGGGAGATGGGAGTGGGGTTCAGGATGGGGAGGACGTAAGTATACCTGTGGCCAGTTCATGTTGATGTATGGCAAAAACCATCACAATATTATAAAGTAATTATCCTCCAATCAAAATAAATAAATTAATTGAAAAAACATATACATATATTAATTGATTAAATTCAATTCTTGCTTATAAACCAACGAAAAAATAATATCCACTATTGGATTGTTGGGGAGCCCTCATCCTCTTTGGCAGGGTGCCTCCATGCCAGGATGTGGGTTTAACATCACTCTCTCTAATCTAGCTTTGAGATTCTTTCACTGACTTGCCACCCACACACCTGGAGGCAGGTCATTATTACTTTTGTTTCCCCATGAGGAAGCCAAGGCTGACAGGAAGCAGTCAGGGGCTTAATTGAGGCCTGATTGTGTTGGCTTGCATGTGTCTAAGCTGAGGAAGATTCCAGCACTGCCTGGCTTCTGAGTATGCACTGAGCTGGTTTCCTGGGGGAAATCCTTGCAGGTCTATAGCCTGGGAGAAATGTGACCAACATTTGACTCAAGCCCTGGTACTGCACTGACAGAACAGGTGTACACACAGACACCACACACAGGAACACATCCGAGCGAGACGAGCAGGCAAATTAGCTCTCGAGAGTAATCAACACTGAGGCAGGGCTGCCACAGAACCTCAGGCCTGAGAAGTGGACTTCCCTTCAGAAAGGCGGGGACCAGGCTTGTAAGGTGTGTCTTGGTACCCATGTTCTCCAGAGCTGGGGCCTGACTAGGAAGGCTAGGGCTGCTAGGCACTTGGGCCTTTGTTGGAGGGTGAGGTCTGCTTGGAGGGATTCTTTTAACCTTGTTAAGCATCCTGGACTTGTTCTCCAGTTTACTCAGAGCTGGGAGTCTGTCCTGGAGAGGGGTTTCTTCTTGGGGAATGTCTGTGCTAGAAGAATCTATGCTGGGAGAGTATCCTGGGGGCCCTAGCCTGGGGGAGCCTGTACTAGGGGACCTGTGCTGGGGGACTCTGTTCTTGAGGGGACTGTGCTGGGGGGATCCTTTCCTACTTGCCATCTGCTGCTCAGGGAAAAGGCCCCTCAAAGTGTGGGTTGAAGATGAATTGTTCATAGTACCCTGAGGATTTAACCTGCTCACTGTGAGCAGGGCTTGTGGAAACTGGGAGTTTATGAGATCAGGTCAGGGAGGATTCAGGAGGTAGAAGGAACAAGACATTGAGCCAGGGAGACATTGGGTAAGGAAGTCCTGCCTGCAGTCCTATCCTTCACCCCCTGCCCTTTGCCCTCCTCTTTCTGTACCCGCTCGGTCCCTCCCTCACCCCTTGCCTTGAGGTGTAAGAACCACCTGATGGAAAAGCTCACGCCTTCTGCATCCCACACAGAAGTAGACAATCGTGGAGCCATGCCACTATGCCCTTCTCTTGGTGGAGTTCAGAGTGAAACAGACACGGTGGCTGTATGGGCCTTGCACCTACCTTCCCACTCTCCTCTGCAAGCATAATACGAACTTCAAAATCTACCTGCAATGTGGGAGACCGGGGTTCAATCTCTGGGTTGGGAAGATCCCCTGAAGGGAAAGGCTACCCACTCCAGTATTCTGGCCTGAAGAATTCCATGGACTGTATAGTCCATGGGGTCGCAGAGTCTGACACAACTGAGCGACTTTCACTTTCAAAAACTGCACAGAGACTTTTGAATGGGTAGGTCAAGAAGGGGAGATGGAGAGGAGAAAGAACATGGAGTCAGGAGGAGGGCGTGGCACTGAGCGCAAACCCTGCCTTTGTACAGCTCCAGACCCACCCACCTCGAACCATTGTGCAGGCTGACTAGATCACCACAGGTCATGTGTGCCTCTGAGACATGTCCTCTGTCTGCATCAGCGCACAGGAAAAAGGTGGGCAGACTGTTCTTGAGGTCACCCCAGGATCATCTCACCATTGTGAAATGAAATGATGGGCTGCAGGGAGAGGGGTCCCTCCTTTTGTCACAGATGAGGGATCAGTCCCATCCCATCCCAGCGCTTGTACCAGCTCATCAAGAGTGCCAGCCTCAGGAAACATATGTCCAGGAAGGCGTGTTGGTCCAGACAGAAGAGGACCAGGCCTCAGGTCACAGGGAGGTAAACACATCCTCTTTAGGGGTGGCAGGCTGGTTAGAGGAGGGGTTACTTACAGGGTCTGCCGAGTTCATCCTAAAAGGCTGTGCCATGAGAGAAGGTGAGGGATCACCCACCCTAGAGTCTGCTTGAGGTAGGGCATGTGCATAAGGTCAGGGCCTGAGCCGAGCTGTCAGCATCTGGGAGAATGGATGGAATCAGAGTCTTGGACAAGGATATACCCATTGTGTTCTCATGCCACTGGGCTTCCTGGTCTCACTTCCCTCTGCTTTTTCAGGGCTCCACTGACAGGCCCTACTGGAGTGAAGGGAGAAAAGGGTGGGATTTCAGGGCTGTTAGCCAAAACCAAATGCTAAGGCTTGTTTCCCTTCTCTTAGCGGAAACCTGGGAAGAAATCCTTTTGATGCAATGGTGTATCTGCAAGAGAGTGCCAATCAGTGACCCAGCAAGAGCAGGCCACCTAAGCTTGAATGGGTGGGGCAGGCCCTTGGTTTCTGCCTCCTACCAACTCTCTCCACCTAGCTTCTGCGCTCACTTCCCAGCAAATCTTGCTAGGAGTGGGTTGGGCTCCCACGCATGGTTTATCTCTCCATGTTGAAGCCTGGTATTCCTTCTCCCAAGAACTGAACTCAGAGGAAAAGTTCTGGCTTGACCAGCAGCTATTAGGTGCCCCTTGGAGGAATGAGGGGGCTCAGTGGAGCGTCCAGAAGTTGAGTGGTGCCTGTGGCCCAAGCTGTCCTCTGCCCTTGCCTGTGAGTCTTCATGCTGCTCTCTCCCTTCTGGAAACCCATCTTTCTTGCACTTTCACCCCATCTGTGCATCTGGGGTTAGCGTCATCTTCCCCATAACGCGGGAGGTGGGAGGCGTTGGAGGAGATGGCTGGACCAACTGCCCATTGTCTTGCTTCACTCTAGGCTTGGCTCTCTTTGTGTTTGCTGTGTGTCTTGGTCATCACACATCAACAAAGTGGGGTCTGAACCCCACTTTGCCTTGACATGAGAAGATCCATGTCCCCACACACTTTGAACTTCTGTTGAAAACTGCCAGTGAACTATCCTAGTCTATGAACCAGCTTATATATTTGGCACAGGTTTTCTACTTGGCTCCATTAATTCTAAAATACCATCTCTCCCATGTGGAGTGGCATTCCTGACCCTGAGATGCTCAGGCAGCAAGACTGTTCCTGTGTCCTATGAGGTTCTCTGTGTGCAGAGGTGAAGGCTCGGAGCAGGAGATAAAGGGACTGGGAGGTGAAGAAGAAGAGCACAGGGAGGGAGGGCTAGAGGGATGAAGGAAGAGCATTAGAGAGGAGAGAGGGAAGGAGAAAGGGGATAGAGGGAGGGAGAAAGTGAGGAAATGAGAAAGGAGGGAAGGGGAGACAAAGGGAGGGAAAGAGGGGGAAAATGGCAATATGGATGCCAGGTACTTTCCAAATTTGGACACATGGGTTCAAAGGACAGGCACATAACAGTGTTTATTAAATCACTGAAAAGAACAAGGAAGAAACTTCCTGCTTTTGAGTAGCTCCTGTTTGCATACCATAGATAGCTGTATTGAACAATAGCACCACCATTCACATTCCTTCATTTTGTCACTCTCAAGAATGCCTGCTTACCTGTGGAGGACAGGCCCTGTGAATACAGTGATGAATAAGGCAGGCAAATATCAGGGGTCCTACGGAATTTACAAAGCAAGGAGGGGACAGGAGGGGTGATTCCGATTTTAGGTGAAGTAGCCATGCTGGGCAGAGAAGG
This sequence comes from Aepyceros melampus, assembly GCA_006408695.1. Lineage (NCBI taxonomy): Eukaryota > Metazoa > Chordata > Mammalia > Artiodactyla > Bovidae > Aepyceros > Aepyceros melampus. The sequence goes on along the minus strand of SJXQ01009267.1, from coordinate 56,741 downwards.
CAATGGCACCCCACTCCAGTACTCTTGCCTGGAAAATTCCATGGATGGAGGAGCCTGTGAACTCAGAGGAAAAGTTCTGGCTTGACCAGCAGCTATTAGGTGCCCCTTGGAGGAATGAGGGGGCTCAGTGGAGCGTCCAGAAGTTGAGTGGTGCCTGTGGCCCAAGCTGTCCTCTGCCCTTGCCTGTGAGTCTTCATGCTGCTCTCTCCCTTCTGGAAACCCATCTTTCTTGCACTTTCACCCCATCTGTGCATCTGGGGTTAGCGTCATCTTCCCCATAACGCGGGAGGTGGGAGGCGTTGGAGGAGATGGCTGGACCAACTGCCCATTGTCTTGCTTCACTCTAGGCTTGGCTCTCTTTGTGTTTGCTGTGTGTCTTGGTCATCACACATCAACAAAGTGGGGTCTGAACCCCACTTTGCCTTGACATGAGAAGATCCATGTCCCCACACACTTTGAACTTCTATTGAAAACTGCCAGTGAACTATCCTAGTCTATGAACCAGCTTATATATTTGGCACAGGTTTTCTACTTGGCTCCATTAATTCTAAAATACCATCTCTCCCATGTGGAGTGGCATTCCTGACCCTGAGATGCTCAGGCAGCAAGACTGTTCCTGTGTCCTATGAGGTTCTCTGTGTGCAGAGGAGAAGGCTCGGAGCAGGAGATAGAGGGACTGGGAGGTGAAGGAGAAGAGCACAGGGAGGGAGGGCTAGAGGGATGAAGGAAGAGCATTAGAGAGGAGAGAGGGAAGGAGAAATGGGATAGAGGGAGGGAGAAAGTGAAGAAATGAGAAAGGAGGGAAGGGGAGACAAAGGGAGGGAAAGAGGGGGAAAATGGCAATATGGATGCCAGGTACTTTCCAAATTTGGACACATGGGTTCAAAGGACAGGCACATAACAGTGTTTATTAAATCACTGAAAAGAACAAGGAAGAAACTTCCTGCTTTTGAGTAGCTCCTGTTTGCATACCATAGATAGCTGTATTGAACAATAGCACCACCATTCACATTCCTTCATTTTGTCACTCTCAAGAATGCCTGCTTACCTGTGGAGGACAGGCCCTGTGAATACAGTGATGAATAAGGCAGGCAAATATCAGGGGTCCTACGGAATTTACAAAGCAAGGAGGGGACAGGAGGGGTGATTCCGATTTTAGGTGAAGTAGCCATGCTGGGCAGAGAAGGCAATGGCACCCCACTCCAGTACTCTTGCCTGGAAAATTCCATGGATGGAGGAGCCTGGTAGTCTGTAGTCCATGGAGTTGCTGAGGGTCGGACATGACTGAGCAACTTCACTTTCACTTTTCACTTTCATGCATTGGAGAAGGAAATGGCAACCCACTCCAGTGTTCGTGCCTGGAGAATCCCAGGGACAGGGAAGCCTGATGGGCTGCTGTCTATGGGGTTGCACAGAGTCAGACATGACTGAAGTGACTTAGCAGCAGTAGCAGCAGCAGCCATGCTGGGTGGCTACCCGGAGTGTGTGGTGGAGGTGTATATAGTAGAGATGTGGAGTGATGGAGGTGCGTGGTGGCGGATGGAGGAGGAGGTGTGGATGGTGGAGGTATGTGTGATGGATCTGTGCATAGTGGAGAGGCATGGTGGTGGAGATGTTGTTTGTGGTACTTGGACATCCATGCAACAGATATCCTTCCTGGTGCCTCTGGTGGCGGTCCCATCCTGAATCAGTGACCTTCTGTGCTGATTCATCCAAGCCTGAGATGAGCCCAAGGCCATTTTTCCCACCTTCCTCCACCTTCCTGCTTGTTGCTCCAGTGGTCAGTTTTCTCCCCAGGCTCACCCCAAGCTTGTCTACCTTCCTGTGCTTCAGAACACCTAGCCTGATGGAGTCAGTACTGATTTTAAGCCTCAGGGCTACCAGAGGGATATTTTCAAATATAAGTCAGATAAGGACCCACTCTGCTTGCCTCCCTAACCCCATGCCTCTTCATTTTGATCAGAGAAAAAGCTGAGGGCTTACAGAGCCCTCCAAGGCCCACAAAGCTCTGCCCCTGTTACTCTTCAACTTGGTCTATAAGCTCCTCCTCTTTTGCCTTTAGCCTCAAGCACACAGACCTTCTGCAGGTCACTGAATAGCTGAGGCTGGCTCCAGCCTAAGCCTGTGAATGAACTGTTCTCTCTGCCTGAAATGGTCCTCCCTGTGTTTGTTTCCCAGCAGTCCTTACCTTCTGCAGTCTTTGCTCAAATGCTACCTTCCCAGTCACACTTTCTATGACTGCACACCTGCTCCACTCTTCACCTGCCTCCTGCTTTATTTTCTCTAAAGTACTTGTCACCTTCTCATAGCCTATATATTTATCCCCTCTACAGAACATGGAAACTCCACAAGGTCAAGGAATGCCATTTTGGTCACTGTTGTATCCCAGTTCTTGACACCTAATAAGTGCTCAGTAAATTCCTGTTGAATGGGGAGCTCTAAATATTCATTCAATTTGAGATCGCAAAGGAGCTTTTATTTTCAGAGCCTTCAAGACAGAGGGAGCTGAGTTGTGGGCACCTTCCCATTTCTCCGTGACCTTCCACACCTGAGATTCTCCTGCAGAAGGAGATAGCATTACATTTGCTCCAGTTTGGCTCATTCTTCTCTGACCAGGTTGCCACTTGGAATTCCCAGAACCCAAGGTGTTCTTCTTGCAGTGTCCCCCTCCCCCATCACATGACCACCTCCTTGGAGCCCAGGCACTTGAGTATCTCTGGTTCTTGATTAGCAGCTCTGTTTGGCTAGGTGTGGGTGGTGAAGAGAGGGAGTGGTATGTAATTATTTCTCTGGGGTGAGCAGGAGTAACATTACATTACCATCGTGTGCTTGGTTGTGGATGTAAGTCTTTATTGGTGGAGGCAATTATTGTGCTTTTTATGTTGAATGGAGAGATGGCAGATTTATGCAGCCACCGTCTGTTTCATGGTATATGAGTGTGTTTGTGGAACTAATGCAGAGATGTATGTGGTTGTCTCATCATTACACATGGGAGCATGTGCCTTCCTTTAATCTCTGACTGGATGTAGGTCATAGGATATACAGATGAGTGCACATGGATGGGATGCGCCTACTAAATTCTACTATATGAACCCAGAGCTTTGGAGTTTATCGCCCAGTCCATGGAGGAATCCAGGCAAAGGAGAGTCTTTCTCTCTCTTCCCAAACTCTTTCTCTCATAATATGTGAGCGTATTCTATTTACAACTAATGTAAAATATAAAAATGTGGACAATTAGTATGAAAAGTGAAAGTGAAAATTGCTCACTTGTGTCTGACTCTTTTCGACCCCATGGACTATACAGTCCATGGAATTCTCCAGGCCAGGATACTACAGTGGGTAGCCTTCCCACAATTAGTTTACTAGGTGATCATTCAAATTATGTTATCTTATTATCTCTTGGACAAAGTAATTTAGTTAATTTATTTTTTATTGAAAGATAATTGCTTTACAGAATTTTGTTGTTTTCTGTCAAACCTCAACATGAATCAGCCATAGGTAGACATATATCTCCCCCGCCTTTTGAACCTCCTTCCCATCTCCCTCCCCATCCCACCCCTCTAGGTTGATACAGAGCCCCTGTTTGAGTTTCCTGAGCCACACAGCAAATTCCCATTGGCCATCTATTTTACATATGATAAGTTTCCATGTTAGTCTTTCCATACATCTCACTCTCTCCTCCCCTTTCCCCATGTCCATGAGTCTGTTCTCTATGTCTGTTTCTCCACTGCTGCTCTGTAAATAAATTCTTCAGTACCATTTTTTAAGATTCCATATACGTATGCAATGGCAACCTACTCCAATACTCTCGCCTGGAAAATCCCATGGATGGAGGAGCCTGGTAGGCTGCAGTCCATGGGATCGCACAGAGTCGGACACGACTGAGAAACTTCACTTTCACTTTTCACTTGCATGCATTGGAGAAGGAAATGGCAACCCACTCCAGTGTTCTTGCCTGGAGAATCCCAGGGACGGGGGAGCCTGGTGGGCTGCCATCGATGGGGTCGCACAGAGTCGGACATGACTGAAGCGGCTTAGCAGCAGCAGCACATACATATGTTAGATATTTACCTATCTCTTCCTGACTTACTTCACTCTGTATACTAGGTTCTAGGTTCATCCACTTCATTAGAACTGACTCAAATATATTCCTTTTTATGGCTGAGTAATATTCCATTGTGTATATGGACCACAACTTCTTTATCCGTTCATCTGTCGATGGACATCTAGGTTGCTTCCATATTCTACCTATTGTAAATAGTGCTGCAGTGAACAATGGGATACATGTGTCTTTTTCAATTTTGGTTTCCTCAGGGTATATGCCTGGGAGTGGGATTGCTGGGTCATATGGTGGTTTTATTCTTAGGTTTTAAGGAATCTCCATACTGTCTTCCATTGTGGCTGTATCAATTTATATTCCCAACAGTGCAAGAGCATTCCCTTTTCTCGACACCCTTTCCAGCATTTATTGTTTGTAGACTTTTTGATGATGGCCATTCTGACCAGTGTGAGGTGATATCTCATTGTAGTTTTGATTTGCATTTCTCTAATAATGAGCAATGTTGAGCATCTTTTCTTGTGTTTGTTAGCCATCTATATGTCTTCTTTGGAGAAATGTCTGTTTAGGTCTTTTTCTTACTTTTTTATTGAGTTGTTTGTTTTTCTGGCATTGAGTTGTATGAGCTGCTTGTATGTTTTGGAAATTAATCCTTGGTCACTTGTTTAATTTGCTATTATTTTCTCCAATTCTGAGGGTTGTCTTTTCACCTTGCTTGTCATTTCCTTTTTAAAGCAAAAGCTTTAAAGTTTAATCAGGTCCCACTTGTTTACTTTTGTTTTTATTTCCATTACTCTAGAGGTGAGTCATAGAGGATCTTGCTTTGATTTATGTCATCAAGTGTTCTGCCTATGTTTTCCTCTGAGTTTTATAGTTTCTGGTCTTTAGGTCTTTAATCCGTTTTGAGTTTTTAGGTCTTTAATCATTTTGAGTTTATCTTTGTGTATGATGTTAGGAAGTGTTCTAATTTCATTCTTTTACTTGTAGCTATCCAGTTTTCCCAGCACCATTTATTGAAGAGGCTGTCTTTGCCCCGTTGTATATTCTTGCCTCCATTGTCAAAAATAAGGTACCCATGGGTGCGTAGGTTTATTTCTGGGCTTTCTATCTTGTTCCATTGGTCTATATTTCTGTTTTTGTGCCAGTACCATACTGTCTTGATGATTGTAGCTTTGTAGTATAATCTGAAGTCAGGAAGTTTGATTCTTCCAGCTCCCTTCTTCTTAAGACTGCTTTGGCTACTCGGAGTCTTTTCGGTTTCCATATGAACTGTGAAATTTTTGTGTTTTAGTTCTGTGAAAAACGTCATTGATAATTTGATAGAGACTACACGAATCTGCAGATTGCATTTGGTAGTATAGTCATTTTCACAATATTGATTCTTCCTACCCAGGAGCATGGAATATCATTCCATTTGTTTATGTCATCTTTGATTTCTTTCATTAATGTCTTATAATTTTCTGTGTATAGTTCTTTTGTTTCCTTAGGTAAGTTTATTCCTGAATATTTAATTCTCTTTGTTGCAATGGTGAATGGGATTGCTTCCTTAATTTCTCTTTCTGATGTTTCATTGTTAGTATATAGAAATGCAAGTGATTTCTGTGTATTGATTTTGTATCCTGCAACTTTGCTAAATTCAATGATTAGCTCTAGTAATTTTCTGATACTATCTTTAGGATTTTCTATGTACAGTATCATGTCATCTGCAAATGGTGAGAGCTTGACTTCTTCTTTTCCAATCTGGATTCCTTTTTTTTTTTTCTTCTCTGATTGCTGAAGCTAGGACTTCCAGAACTATGTTGAATAATAGTGGTGAAAGTGGGCACCCTTTTCTTGTTCCTAATCTTAGAGGGAATGCTTTCAGTTTTTCACCATTGAGAATAATGTTTGCTGTAGGCTTATCATGTATGGCCTTTACTAGAACTGAACTGAACTGATGTTGAGGTAGGTTCCTTCTTTGCCCATTTTTTGAAGAGTTTTAATCATAAATGGTTGCTGAATTTTGAAAAGGCTTTTTTCTGCATCTATTGAGATTATTATATGGTTTTTATCTTTCAATTTGTTAATATGGTGTATCACATTGATTGATTTGTGTATACTGAAGAATCCTTGCATCCCTGGAATAAACACAACTTGATCATGGTGTGTGAGCTTTTTGATGTGTTGCTGAATTCTGTCTGCTAACATTTTGTTGAGGATTTTTGCATCTATTTGAATCAGTGATATTGGCCTGTAGTTTTCTTTTCTTGTGTTGTTTTTGTCTGGTCTTGATATCAAGGTGATGGTGGCCTCATAGAATGAGTTTGGAAGTGTTCCTTCCTCTGTAATTTTCTGAAAGAGTTTTAGAAGGATAGCATTAGCTCTTCTCTAAATTTTTGATAGAATTCTCCGGTGAAGCCATCTGGTCCTGGTCTTTTGTTTTTTAGATTTTTTATCACAGCTTCAATTCAGTGCTTGTAACTCGGTTGTTCATAATTTCTATTTCTTCCTGGTTCAGTCTTGGAAGATTGAACTTTTCTAAGAATTTGTCCATTTCTTCCAGGTTGTCCATTTTATTGCCATATAGTTGTTCATAATAATCCTTGGACAAAGTAATTTAGATCAACACTTGTAAAACATTGCAACACCATTCAGTTTTTTAAAGTTTATTTATTTTTAATTGAAGGATAATTGCATTACAATATTATGTTGGTTTCTGCTGTACATCCACATGAATCAGCCATGGACATACAAATGTGTCTTCCCTCTCGAACCTTTCTCCTGCCTTCCATTCTATCTAAGTTGTCACAGAGCACTGGGTTTGAGCTCCCTGCATCATAAATCAAGTTTTCACTGGTTATCTTTTACATATGGTAAAGCATATGTTTCAATGATACTCTCTCAGTTCGTCCCTCTCCCCTTCCTCCACTGTGTCCACACGTCTGTTCTTTATGTCTGTGTCTCTACTCAGTTCAGTTCAGTCCTTCAGTCATTTCTGACTCTTTCAACCCTATGGACTGCAGAATGCCAGGCTTCCCTGTCCATCACCTACTCTTGGAGCTTGCTCAAACTCATTTCCATCGAGTCGGTGATACCATCCAACCATCTCATCTTCTCTCACCCTCTTCTCCTCCTGCCTTCAATCTTTCCCAGCATCAGGTTTTTTTTTCTAATGAATCAGTTCTTTGCATCAGATGCCTGAAGTATTGGTGCTTCAGCTTCAGCATCAGTCCTTCCAATGAATATTCAGGACTGATTTCCCTTAGGATTGACTGGTTTGATTTCCTTGCAATCCAAGGGACTCTCAAGAGTCTTCTCCAACACCACAGTTCAAAAGCATCACTTCTTCAGTGCTCAGCTTTCTTTATGGTCCAACTCTCACATCCATACATGACTATGGAGAAACCATAGCTTGACTAGATGGACCTTTGTTGGCAAAGTTAATGTCTCTACTTTTTAATATGCTGTCTAGGTTTGTCATAGTGTTTCTTCCAAGGAGCAAGTGTCTTTTAATTTCATAGCTGCAGTCACCATCTGCAGTGATTTTGGAGCCTAAGAAAAGAAGTTTTCATTGTGCCCCCATTTATCTGCCATGATCTTCATTTTTTGAATGCTGAGTTTTAAGCCAACTTTTTCATTCTCTTCTTTCACTTTCATCAGGATGTTCTTTAGTTCCTCTTCGCTTTCTGTCATAAAGATGGTGTCATCTGCATATCTGAGGTGATTGATATTTCTGCCAGCAATCTTGATTCCAGCTTGTGCTTCATCCAGCCTGGCATTTCACATGATGTACTCTGCATATAAGCAGGATGACAATATACAGGCTTGATGTACTCCTTTCCCAATTTGGAACCAATCCGTTTTCCATGTCCAGTTCTAACTGTTGCTTCTTGACCTGCATACAAATTTCTCAAGAGGCAGGTAAGGTGGTCTGATATTCCCATCTCTTGAAGAATTTTCCACAGTTTGTTGTGATCTACACAAAGACTTTAGGGTAGTCAATGAAGCAGAAGTAAATGTTTTTCTGGAATTCTCTTGCTTTTTTGATGATCCAACAGATGTTGTCAGTATGGTCTCTGCTTCCTCTGCCTTTTCTAAATCCAGCTTGAATATCTGGAATTTCTCAGTTCATGTACTATTAAAGCCTAGCTTGGAGAATTTTGAGCATTACTTTTCTGCATGTGAGATGAGTGCAATTTTGTGGTAGTTTGAAAATTCTTTGGCATTGCCCTTTGGGATTGCAATGAAAACTGACCTTTTCCAAGCCTGTGGTCACTGCTGAGTTTTCCAAATTTGCTGGCATATTGAGAGCAGCACTTTAGGATTTGCTGGCATATTGAGTAGCATCATATTTTACGATATGAAATTGCTCAACTGGAATTCCATCACCTCCACTAGCTTTGTTCTTAGTGATGTTTCTAAAGCCCACTGGACTTTGTACTCCAGGATGTCTGGCTCTAGGTGAGTGATCACACCATCATGGTTATCTGGGTCTTTAAAATTCTGTATAGTTCTTCTCTGTATTCTTGCCATCTCTTCTTATTATCTTCTGCTTCTGTTAGGTCCATACTGTTTCTGTCCTTTATTGTGCCCATCTTTGCATGAAATGTTCCCTTGGTATCTCTAATTTTCTTGAAGAGATCTCTAGTCTTTCCCATTCTAGAAAGGAGGAGGCAACCATCTCCATTGCTTCCCTGCAAATAGGTTCATCAATACCATCTTTCTTGACTCCATATATATATGTGTGTTAATATGTGATATTTGTTTTTCTCTTTATGACTTACTTCACTCTGTATAACAGGCTCTAGGTTCATTCATCTCACTAGAACTGACTCAAATTCATTCCTTTTTATGTAAAACATGTATAATATATATTGTGTATGTGGACTGCAGATTCTTTATCCATTCATCTTGCAATGGATATCTAGGTTGCTTCTATGTCCTGGCTATTATAGTGCTGCAGTGAACATTGGTGTGTGTGTGTCATTTTCAATTATGGTTTTCTTAGGATATATGCCCAATAGTGGACTTATTAGGTCATATGTTAGTTTCACTCCAAATTTTTTAAGGAAGCTTCATACTGTCCTCCATAGTAGCTCTATCAATTTGCATTCCCACCAACAGTGCAAGAGGTTTTCCTTTTCTTCACAGCCTCTCCAGCATTTACTGTTTGTAGATTTTTTGATGATGGCTGTTCTGACTGGTGTGAGGTGGTACTTCATTGTAGTTTTGATTTGTATTTCTCTAATAATGAGTGATGGTGAACATTTTTTCATGAGTTTGCTAGCCATCTGTATATCTTCTTTGGAGAAATGTCTGAACAACAGCAATGTTTTCCAAAACCCTGTACTAAGTACCAACTGGGAAGTTTTCTCAGTCTAACTGTTTATTGCTAGAATTGGATTACAATTTTTCTCTTATGATCAAGCCTCAAGAGGCTTAAACATAAGCCTCTTATGTTTTACTAAAGAATAAGAACCCATCCCAGTTTTATGAAAAGAACCTGACAACATAGCGTTTAAGGCCTTAAAGCAGAGTTTGTGAACTTACCTGCCCCTTGGGCATCACAGTTATCAGATTCCCTTTTACCATTTGTCTGTGAAAAGGAAAGGAATGCCCCTGGGGTACTCACCCAACAACAGGGGACCACCATCAACTTTTAGGGTATTAAAGTCAGCAACTGAACCAATGGCACACGGATATTCTCCTTGCCTTGAGTGCCATTATGGGTACTATCTTTTTGGTTAAGACCTCTGAGAAAATCATTGTGGGATCCCCTTTAACCATTTTTGCATCTCACTCAGTAAAAGTTCTCTAGAATTCTCATCACACTCAACATTTCTCAGTCAGCTGCTTCACCTCATATGAAGTCCTATTGTTAACCCTCTTTACATAACTACTTTATGTTCTAATATCCTTAACCCTGATACTCTCTTTCCTCTATCTGATGTCCCTCATGATTGTTTCATGCTGATGGATCACTTTCTGATTCCCCATGATGATGTTTAGATATTTCTTTGAGTAACACTGACTTCTCATAGTTCACCAATGGTTTGTATTTGAAAGGTGACAAAGGTAAATATCGTGCTGGGTATACAGGAACTCCCACAGACAGAGTCTGGTGGGCTACATTTCTTGGCGTCACAAAGAGTTGGACATGACTTAGCGACTACACAACAGATCCTCTGGCAACTCCCTTTGATGTTGTTAAGACAGCATCTTTACTATAGCTGCTTCTATTCAACTGGCTGAGGTATATGCTCTTACACAGGCTTTACTTTAGCCAAGGACAAAGCTGCCAATGTTTTATACTGATAGTAGACATGCTTTCTGCATAGCTCATGATTTCAGAATTATGTGAAAGCAGTATGGTTTCTTTTCTTCTAAAGGAAATAAAATTTTAAATGGTCCCCATCTTCAGTAAGTATTAGATGCAATACTTTAACCTGCCACTTTCACAATTTTAAGATTCTGGGGCATTCTAAACTTGACATATTGGAAGCTAAGGGAAATCACTTTGCTGACATTGTGGCAAGGAATGCTGCCCTTAAAGGGACCAGCAGTAGTCAAAACTCTGTCATAGGCCAAAGGAAATTGATAGTCACTCAGTCGTGTTTGACTCTTTTCAACCCTATAGGCTGGAGTCCACCAGGCTCCTTTGTCAGTGGAATTCTCCAGACAAGAATACTGGAGTGGGTTTCCGTTTCCTTCTCCAGTGGATCCTCCCAACTCAGGATTTGAACCCAGGTCTCCTGCATTGCAGGTGGAGTCTTTACCATCTGAGTCACCGAGGAAGCCCTATTTCCCCAAATGATAACAGAAAAACTGACTAGAGGGACTTCCCAGGTGGTCCAGTGGTTAAGAATCCACCTTGCAATGCAGAGGACTCAGGCTTGATCCCTGGTCAGGGAACTAAGCTTCCATATGCCTCAGAGCAACGAAGCCCACACACCACAACTAGAGAGTTGACATGCTGGAGCTACTGAATCCTGCAGAGTCTGGAGCCCATGGAACACAACTACTGAGGCTGAGCACCACCACTAGAGAGTCTGTATGCAACAGTGAAAGATCCCACATGTCACAGCAAAGATCTCATATGCTGCAACTAAGACCCAAGACAGTCAAATAAATATTAAAAAAGAAACACTGGTTAGAGAAGCTCAACAATGGGCCCAAGGAAGGGAAAAACAAGATTGGAAATTGGTCAAATGTTGACCTGATCAAATTTCTCAGTTGAGGTCAAAAATAATAACTCAGTCCTAACCAGAGATGCTAAAATCCCCAAGGTTCACCACTGTACACGCATTAAGCCATTGGTCAACTGACAGCATGATATCACTCAGGAGTCAGTGTTGATGAGGGGAAATGGACAAAGCCACAGAAAATACCTACCTCACTTGCCCCACTTACATAAAGTACAACCCAGGGAAACATGTTCATACTGCTCCAGGACATTTTAATTGGCCCAATGGACAAGTTCTGGCAATGGATTCCATTCAACTTCCTTCATCTCATGAGTATGAATACAAATATGTTTTAGTCATGGTCTGTGTGTTTTCACATTGGACTGAAGTCTTCTCTTGGAGACAGGCTATAGCCTCTTCTGTGGCTAAAGTCCTTCAGGAAAATTTCTGTTTTACCTGGGGAACTCTTCTCAAATTGCATAGTGATTGAGGAGTAAAACCTAATTTTCTGGTTAAGTACTTTAACAAACTGTGCTATTTGGCAAGTTTTACAACACTTCCACTGTGCTTATCATCCTCAGTTATCTGGCTTAGTTGGATGCAGTAATGGCATTATTAAAATTCAGTCAGCAAAAATTCATAGACGCCTTCCCAATACCCTTGCTAAAAGCATTAACATTGGTCCTTCTAAATGGCAACATCACTCTTCTTATAATCTATAAACTCTCATCCTTTGAGATAGTCATAGGATGCCCAATGCAATTGGATCATGCTTCTTTTGACTGACAGATGATGAAAGGAGAGATACTTCAATACTGCAAATACCTAATTGCTTCTATTAAAAAATAACCATTTTCTGGTGACATGAAATTGTTAGTCACTCAGTCGTGTTTGACTCATTGCGACCCCATGGACTGTAGCTTCTATCCATGGAATTCTCCAGGCAAGAATACTGGAGTGGGTAGCCAACCTCTCTCCAGGGCATCTTCCTGACCCAGGGATCAAACCTGGGTCTCCTACATTGCAGGCAGATTCTTTACCACCTGAGCAACCCGGGAAACCCATTCTTTGATAGAGAAGTTTTTTCACAGTGAGCTCTTTGGAAATGAAGGCCTTAAGTATCATATTATACTTTGCAACTTAGATATTTCATATTGCAAAAGTCCCTCCAAAAGAATTCTACTTAACCTCACTAGAAAGACTCCAATCAGGTACTACTAACCAACTCTTGTGCTGCCAAACTCCAAAGATAGACTCTTGGATTCATGTGATATACCTTTAAAAAGTGCCAAACTCTGACTGAGTCTACACATTTTCTGGTGACTAAAAGTATAGATTTCCTTAAACTGAAGTAGATGACATCTGATGAGACTACTTTTCTAAAATATCTGGACCAGGCCTGTTGGAATTTTGCTGCCCAACCTCTGATGATACATAACACTTCATATGATCTTCAATATCTGTGATCTTGATAACAGATAATGGGCTTTAGGTAAAACCTTCTTGAGACTTCTCTCTCCTACCCCTCCTTGTTATTTGAATGTGACCTTAATAGGTATCCAAAATGTGCCATTTCCCTCCAATTTGAGACACTACACCCAGCAAAGGTCCTTCTTGATGCTGAGAACGAAAAGTCACTGAAACCAAAAATCCTAATTCTTGACCAGTTCTGCTTTCAAAGAAAGTTACTGCTTCAAAGGGGGAAATACAAAAAAATCAATCAACAGAAACCTTATTTAAATAGGATTGGGAGACCAGAAGGGGGAGCCCTCATACCTTGCAATGACAGCAGAGCCCAGGTGGGATGAAGAGATGGTTTTTCTGGTAAAGACTCAGCCAACAACCCCGGAACTCTTGGCTTATGATAACCCTTCCAGCTTCCTTTTTCACTCTATAAAAGTGTTCTTCTTCCTTTGCTGTGCAAGAGACTTGCATGTGGCTTGCCATGGTTGCAGACCCTGAATTGTAATTCTTTGCTGAACCCAAATAGACCCATTTTTGCTGGAGAAATAAAAAATGGCAGTCTATTTATTTCAGGTCAACAAACCTCACATTTGTTGTCGAGGCTCCAGACCCTAGCCTGGTGTCTGGCTGAGAAAAATCATGTGAGAAACGTTGGACTGAATTCCGAATCAGGACGTGAAGATAGTCTTCTGTGGTCTGCGTTGCTGAAGACTAAGGCATGTGGCAGAAGCTGGGTTTGAAATGGAAGTTCTGAGTTCTGTTCTCACCCTCCCGAGATTTGGGTCCTCAGGACCTTCAGGTCCTCCCTGACTTGCAGATAGCCACCTACCTGACATGTCCTCACACCGTGAAGGAAGAGAGGGATCTGTTTTCTTCCTCTTTTCTACAGGCACTATTCCCGTCCAGGGGCTCCTCCCTCATGATCTCATCTAAACCTACTACCTTCTGAAGGCTCCAGCTCTGAACAACAACATCACATTGTGGGGCAAGGCTTCAACACATGAATTTGGCAGAGACATAAACTTTCAGTAAATCATACGTCTTGCCTCTCCAATCACCCTCATAATTAAGCTCATTTTCCTTCTGTATGCAGGAGTTTCTGAGGGAGAAGTTTCCACACAGAGTGGTGCTGGGCAGTGGAGAAGAGGAAAAGTGAGAATGGAGCCTGTCCTGGGTCAGGGAGGGGCAGAACTGGCTCACAGTTGTGCAAGAAGCAAGTGAATTGGAAGCCCAAGGTTTTGGCTCCAGTGCGAGTAGTAACAGAGGTTGGGCCCTCTTTTCGAGCCAGTTCTGTACTTTACATATTATAATTCATCTAACAGTACAGTGCTATTGCTTCAGTTTTACAGATGATAAAAACAAGGCTTAGAGATGCCAAGTCAACCTCCAAGGCCACACCATAGAGCTAGAACTGGTGGAGACAGCGGAGCCTGGCTCCTGGCCTTTCTGAATGTCATCCTTGCTCCCAGCATCAGAAGCATCATGTGAGAGGAGATGACCCACAGTGACTCACAAGTTAGGGGCAGCTTACATTTCAGTGTGAGTTTTTGTCAGTCTTGGAGTCTCTGGGTTACTCTTGGTTCCATGAGAAGAAGAGGGTGAGGGAAGAGAGACCCCAGCGAAGTGGGAGAGGGGACCAACCTGCTTACTCGTCTTGGGGCTCCAGCCGCACAACCCAGAACTGAGGCAGTCCTCACAGCTGTACACCCCTTGGCTGGGCTGCTACTTTGATTTCTTGTTTGGTCAGTGCTATTTACCACCAGACCTCAGACAGCAAAGGGGCTGTTTTCCCCACTGTGTGCCCTGTGGGCCTTTCTCAGTGGCACTCAGGATTCTTGTGGGTCTTCCCTGCCCCCTTCTTTCTCACCCCTCCTACCTCTGCTGAAGAATGTTTGCAGCTTTTGGTCCCCAGCACTGAGTTTGGAGACTCTGGGCAAGAAGATTGCTGAGGTCCCTTTCCAGCTCTGCACTCTGTGCTCAGTATTGTCACTCTCACTGGCCTCAGTATAGGGAGAATGATGGACTGGCCACTCCTGCCCTGCCCAGAGCTTCATCTGTGAGCCTTGGGCTTCTTTTATACTTAGCTGGGAACTACTAAACTGGAATAGAATATTTCCTATGCTTAATGCTTTACCTAGATGTCCTACTTCCTCCTGACTTTTCTACCTATTTTCCCCTTGCTATTTACTTTTCAAATTTAAATTTTAAGTGTATTTTAAATTTAATGCATTAAATACAGTTATTATGACCTGTTCTTGAACCTCACTTAGACAGCATCACCATTCTCTCAGCTCTGTGTCTGTAGGACCTACTCATTTGTTTAAATAAATTTTATTTATTTATTTATTTATTTTTGTCTGCACCAGGTCTTTGTTGCCGTGCTGGGTCTTCTCTGATTGCTGCAAGTGGAGCTACTGTTAGCTGCAGTGTGTGTGCTTCTCATTAAGGTGGCTTTTCTTGTTGTGGAACACCAGCTCTGTGGCCCCCAGGTTCAGAGTTTGGCTTCAGGACTCTAAAGCACAGACTCAGTCATTGCAGTTCATCAGCTTAGCTGCTCTTCTGCATGTGAGATCTTTCTGGACTAAGGATGGAACCTACGTCTCTTGCATTGGCAGGTGAATTCTTCACTGTTGAGCCATCGGGGAATCCTACATCTATTTATGTTGCTGGTGTAGTAAGTTGGTATCATTTTTGATGCTCCTGATATGCCACAATTATTTACTCATCCCACTGTTGATGAACATTTGGGTGATTTCCAGCTTTTGGCTGGACTAAAGTTGTGAGAGCATTTTAGCACATGACTTTTGATAGTGATAAGTACTTATTTCCCTTGGGCATATGTCCATTCTACCTGAGTTTTAAACCTACATCATGAAGGCTTTTTCCCTATTTCCAATTTCATTAACAATTAAGAAAAAGTAACTGCTTTTGAATGTATTATATGAGTTGTGACTTGGGTCTGTGGCTCTTATTAAGTTCTACAAAGCTACTAGCCATTTGGGAAAAATAAATAAAATTAGATTACTACTCAATGCCAAAGCAAAATAAATCCAGATAGACTAAATTTTTGCAACTACTTTTATTGTTAAGTGAAGCACAAATACAGGAAATCAACAAATGACATAACACATTTTACAAATTGCCACCCTATAACCACCATCCAGGCAAAAAATCAGTCATCCAGTGGCCCCTTCCTTGTGCCCACCTCAGTCACACTGGTCTCAACCAGCAAAGCAACCTCCAACTGATTTCATAACAGTTTCATCTGCGTTTCTCTATAGCTTTATCACTCAAAGAACATCCCTGGACATTATGATTTAGTCTCATCCTTCCTTCATTTCACAATTCACAATCTGTTAAAGATGCTGGGTGTTTGACTTGTAGTTTCTCCTAGTTTGCACATCGCTGTTTGCAAACTTGTGCTGTTTAACCTGCTTCTCTGTCCTCAGAGCTTTGGATTAACTGGTTGAGAGGCTTGGTCAGATCCAGGTTTGTTCCCTTTGGCAGGAGATGGTGGTATATTCTTACATCAAGAGGAACCTCATGTCTAATTTGTCTTTTGTGATATTAGAAGCTGTTGATGCTCAGTGCCCAAATCCATTAAGTCCATTACTTCATTGGGAGTCACAAATGTGATATTCTAAAACAATCATTTCTTTTTTTATTAGTTGGAATACTTTTTATAAAGAGGCATTTCTACTTCTATACATATTGGTATAAATTATACAAGAGAGATAATTTTTCTCTTTAATTCACTACTTTTCAAGATAATATTCTATGCTATATAATTCTCCAAGTATAACCAAATAACTTTTTGGTATCATTATGAAACTGTGATTTTTAAGCGTATAGGATACATTTTAACCCTTTGCAGTTATTGTCATTATTGAAGTTCAGATTGTCCCATCTTAAAAAATAATTGTCCCATCTTTGACTGGTGGTAGCCCTTTCAAGTTGACCTTCAAGTACTTTAGTCATGACCCTTGTAATTCTTCTAGATTCTTGGCTTTCTAGCATTACAAGGTGTTCTAGGCTTGTCTTGCATATTTCTTGTTCTGGACCTGGAATCAACCATTTGTCCAAGTCTCTTTGGTTTCTTTAACAAGGAAATGGTGTTTTAAAACCATGATCTGTTCTGGAGGGTAAGGAATACTCAGTGCTATTTGGTAGGTTATTATTTATAAGCCTTTTCAATGGACAGAATGGAAACATTAGACACTTCATACATTCACACTTACAAATTAAATGCAGCTTCAAAGATTTTTAAAACTGAATCTCTTCTATAATACATCTTTACCTCATTTCTTAAACCCTGAGAATCCTGGATCTCAAGAAAAGAGGAAATAATGGAAATAGCATGATTTAGTATTATGTTTGTTTTTCCCTGTATCACATATGCAACAGTTTCAACAAAGGTAATTCTAATACTGCCATCAATTGTATAATTACTGAAAACAGATAAACATTTTTTCTGTTCATTCTCTCTCCATTTAAAATACGTTTGTACTATATTTGTACTATACATTTGTACTATATAATATGATTGAACTATATAGACACTACAAATTATTTTCTGCCTTTCAACCTTTATTTAGTATTAGTTCTACAAATAACTCTGTATTTAATGTCCACTTATATTCTTTACGTCAGTTTTCTCCTGTCATTTTCTTTGTCTAAAGCCCATCTCTAGCAGATACATACAAAAGGAACAATTTTCTTTGAGCTTTTGCATGATAATAACTTTTTGTCTATACCCTTTGGTCACAATGCGTATCAATTTTGTTGGTGATAAAATCATTAATCATTAATTATAAAATCATTAATTTCCTTGAGTATTTTAATGTCAATTTCTTTTGGTATCAGTTCAGTTCAGCCGCTCAGTCATGTCCGACTCTGCGACCCCATGAATCACAGTACACCAGGCCTCCCTGTCCCTCACCAACTCCCAGAGTTCAGTCAAACTCATGTCCATCGAATCGGTGATGCCATCCAGCCATCTCATCCTCTGTTGTCCCCTTCTCCTGCCCCCAATCCCTCCCAACATGAGGGTCTTTTCCAATGAATCAGCTCTTCGCATGAGGTATGAGTGCTGCCAAAAGTCTGATGATAACCTAATTTCTTTCTTGTCAAGTCACTTATTCTTTTTGTGAACACTCTCAACTGATTTCTTTTTCTTTTTCTCTCAAATCCAATAATTTTACTAGTTTATATCTCGGTATCACTCATTCTAGGTTGGTATATCTAGACTTGTGGTGTACTCTTTCAAATATAGGTTCAAATCTTTTTTTGTCTCTTTCCTGAAAGTTTTTTAAATTCTAGCTTTCAGAATTTGTTCTGTTACTTTGCTTTATTTTTCTTTATAATGTATTCACATTATCCATATTGTAGATTTTTTTTATTATGTTAAATCTTTAAAATTATCTTGAATAATTTTCATTTCTTTATTGATTTAAAATTGTTTTCTTCCTTTTCATCATCTATTTGTATTAAGACATTTTTTGATATGGTCTTTTAGTTTTATATTCCTTCTAGTTTAGTTTTCGATTGTGATATCAATTTTTCTGTTACTCTTTCCTAAACAAAAACTCCAATGTTTTTCTATTTTTGATTTCTGTTGTTTTTTCACATTTTATGTTATTTTCTAAATGTATTTGTTATTTTTGAACTCATAGGTGATTTGTGTCATTGGCATGTCTTTCTAGCTTATTCCATTATTTGTAGAGATTTTATTTCACTCTTATTCTCTCTTTTTTCTTATAATAGCATTGTATGAACTGAAAACTTCCAGATGTACAAGTTATGTTTAGAAAAGGCAGAGGAACCACTGATCAAATTGCCAACATTTGCTGGATCATGGAGAAAGCAAGAGAATTTTCGAAAAACATCTACTTCTGCCTCATTGACTATGCTAAAGCCTTTTACTATGTGGATCACAACAAACTGTGGAAAATTATTAAAGAGATGGGAATACCAGGCCACTTTACCTGTCTCCTGAGAAACCTGTATACAGGTCAAGAAGCAACAGTTAGAATCTTAAACATGAAACAACTGACTGATTCATAATTGGGAAAGTTGTATGACAAAGCTGTATAATGTCACCCTGTTTATTTAGCTTATATGTAGAATACATCATGCTAAATGTTCGGTTGGAGGAATAATAAGCTGGAATCAAGACTGCTGGAAGAAATATCAACAACCTTTGATATGCAGAAGATACCACTGTAAAGGCAGAAAGTGAAGAAGAACTAAAGAGCCTCTTCATAAGGGTGAAAGAGGAGAGTGAAAAAGCTGGCTTAAAACTCAACATTCAAAAAACTAAGATCATGGCATCCAATCCCATCACTTCATAGCAAATAGAAGGAGAAGAAATGGAATCAGTGATAGATTTTATTTCCTTAGGTTCCAAAGTCAGTGCTGAAGAATTGATTCTTTTGAACTGTGCTGGAGAAGACTCCCGAGAGTCCGCTGGACTGCAAGGAGATCAAACCAGTCAATCCTGAAGGAAATCAATGCTGAATAGTCATTGGAATGACTGATGCTGTAACTGAAGCTCAAATACATTGGCCATCTGATGTGAAGAATTGACTCATTGGAAAAGACCTTGATGCTGGGAAAGATTGAAAGCAAACGGAGAATAGGGGAGCAGAGAATGAGATGGTTGGATAGCATTACCAACTGAATAGATGTGAATTTGAGCAAACTCCAAGAGACAGTGAAGGGCAGAGAAGCTGACCTGCTGCAGTCCATGAGGTCACAAAGAGTTGGATATGACATAGCAACTGAGCAACAAAAATAAATCCAAGGAGAACCCTGTGGGGCCTTTCTGGGACAGACAACTCCAGCCCCTTCTTGTGCCGTGCCTCATGTTTGTAGAAAAATTTTAGCCTCCTAAGCCTTCCCTGAGTTCCAAAGAACAGATTTAATAGAGGAAGTGAGAAAATGCAGAAACAAAGGAAAAGTCAGGCAAGACAAAATAATAATAGTTTGGCCATTAAACCGAACATCTTTAGTTCTTTTTCTCCAGGGCCAAAGAAGATATTCTAAGCCATGTCCTTAAAGTACTTTGCAGATACTGAAACCCCCACCTGGTGGAGGAAGTTAACTGCCTGCTACCACAAGCACATAGGCTCCAGGCCAATTTGAACCATGAGGCTAATGATGTTCATTCCTGATTACCTCACCACCAACCAATCAGAAAAATGTCTATGAAGTGATCATGCACTCTGCAGCTCTCTCCCTTACCCTGTCTTTAAAAACCTTTCCCTGAAAGCCATTGATGAGTTCAGGTCTTTTGAGCATTAGCAGTCCATATTCCTTGTTTGGCTTTGCAGTAAATATTGTACTTTACTTCACCACAACCTGGTATCAATCAATTGGCTATATTGTGAACAAGTGAGAGAACTCTATTTGCTTCAGTAACAATTTGACCTTGATTTCTTTTTTCTGCTGTTCACTTCCCTGTGAAATTTGTTTTCCTACACATTAGGAGCCATGGTTCAGGATAGCTTTCTAACTTCATGGAGCTATCTCTTCTCTTGCTGCTAAAAAGTGGTTGCTCACTCTCTGACATTTCCTGGTCTATCCCTGTTTTTTCAGAGCACAGTCACTATTGGACTGGGCAAAATCCCTCCTAATTTCATCTGCTGTTCTCATATTGGCTTGCTAAAATTTCCAATAAATATCTATTGACAATTTTGTTGTTCTCCTGTTTTCAGGTTGTCAGATATCTTCTTATTTTGCTTTGCTCCCCTACACAGACTCCAATAGCGTGCTGGTGTTGTGACCCTCTTTTGTCCTCACCTCACTGGTACTTTGGATTTATATGGATATGTGCAGGCATGTGTGCTAAGCTGCTTCAGTGCTTTCCAATTCTGTGTAATGCTATGGACCGTAGCCTGCCAGGCTCCTCTGTCCACGGGATTCTCCAGGCAAATTTTGTAGAAAATTTTGTCATGCCCTTCTCCAGGGGATCTTCCCAACCCAGGAATCAAACCCTCATCTCTTAGTTTCCCGAAAAGTGGCAGGCTAGTTCTTTACCACTGCACCACCTGGGAAGCCCTCATAGAGGTAGCTTGTCACTTAATATTGTTATAAACACTGTTGATGAGATTTTGCCATCTAGTTTCTCTGGTTTTTTCTAGGACTGAATACAATAAAAACTCTACCACCAAGACCAACTTTCTAGAATCCTCAACTAAGGCTTTACATCCAAAAATGGGGGAGGATTGTAAAAGTATGAGTTAAAAATACAGATGAATTATTTCATCTGCTCTAAGTGCAGAAGGTCTTTCTAAACATAGTATTAACTAAACATTATGGAAACCAAAGTGAAAAACATATGTATTTGACTACATTAAAAAAATCTGTGTACAAAACCCAGCATAAGCAAAATAAAAGACAAAACATAAAACATGAGTACAATTCATGACAAAAGAGTAGTAGTCTTAACATATGCTATCTTATAAATTAACTTTAAAAATTCATAAAAAGCTGTCAATTCATAAGAAGTAAGATGGACAAGAAATTGCAAAAAAATAAATTAAGATGACAATCATTTTAAGAGTATGGGATTTGTAAAGTTTTAAATAAAATAATTGACATAACTTTCCTGGAGGAAAGTTTGGTAATATATATGTAAAACCCTTTAAAAAATACATTCCCTCCTACCCAGCAATAATGCTTTTAGGAATTTATCTGAGGAAATAATTACTCAAATGTTGCAAAGATGTGTAAAGGAGGTTCATGAAAATATTGTTTTTATATGAGAAACATTGAAAAAAATCTAAATGTGATTCATTCACTGAGGGATTTTTAAAACAATCTTTGTTAAATGAATAATGGGATGTCTCTCAGTCATTGTAAATGTTATGTTTGTTGCTACAACCCCATGGACTGTATTCTGCCAGACTCTGCTATCCGTGGAATTCTCCAGGCAAGAATACTGGAGTGGGTTGCCATTCCCTTCTCCAGGGGATCTTCCCGAGCCAGGGATCGAATCTGGGTCTCCCACATTGCAGGCAGCCTCTTTACCATCTGAGCCACCAGGGAAGCCCTACAAATGATGATGATAAGTTTATTGACACGGAAAGCAGTCAGTGATTTATCGGGTGACAAACCAAAAGCTTTAAGACAGCCATCATAATGCGGTAAGCAGGATGACTTCCTCAAACCTTAAGAATTTCTTCCATCATAATCAATCACCACTTGTGGAAAGGTTAAACACAATTTTCCATGTCTACTACCCTCTGTTAAAAATGTCTTCAGAAGGATAGTCAGTTCCTGTTTACAGGAGAAAATTTGGCGAGGGCCAGGCCACTTTTGGGCTTTCCAGGTGGTCCTAGTGATAAAGAAACCACCTGCCAATGCAGAAGACATAAGAGATGTGGCTTCAATTCCTGTGTTGAAGAGCCCCTGGAGGAGGGCATGGCAATCCACTCCAGAACCTTGCCTGGGGAATCCCATGGACAGAGGAGCCTGGAGGGCTACAGCCCATAGGGTCACAAAAAGTCTGACACAACTGAAGCAACTTGGCATGCACACATGCACATATTCAGGCCTCATACTCACTCTTAGGCATCTGTGATGGGCATAACAATGATCTCCCCTCAAATCCACATTCTAATCCCCAGAACGTGTGAATATATTATGTAACATAGTAAAGGAGAATTAAGGTTGCACATGGAGTATATAGAATAAGTTTGCTAATCAATGGACTTGCAATTGAGAGATTATCCTAGGTTATCTAGGTGGGCCAAATACAATCACAAGGTCCCTTAAATGTGGAAGATGGAAGCAGAAGAGCAGCTCAGAGTGAAGTGACATGGAAAGGGCTTAGCTCAACATTGATCCTGGAGAAGGAAATGGCAATCCACTCCAGTAATCTTGCCTGGGAAATCGCATGGACAGAGGAGCCTGGCGAGCAGAGTCAGACACGGCTGAGGGAGGGGCAGGCGCTTGCTAGAGGCCGCAGAGCTTCTGATGGCAGAGCGAGCACTGTGGCTGAGGACTCCCAGCTCCCAGGCCTCTCACCAGATAGGGGCGTGGAAAACTAGAGTCTCAAATATGCCTGAGGGCTTTCCTGGCGGCTCAGTGGTAAAGGACCGCCCCCTGCCAAAGCAGGGGATGCGAGTTCCACCCCTGGTCTGGGAAGACCGCACGTGGCAGAGCAGCTGAGCCCATGCATCACAGCCACTGGGCCGGGGCTCTCGAGCCCAAGAGCCACAGTACTGAGGTGTATGGGCAGCAGAGCCCCGTACTACGCAACAAGAGGAGCCACCGCGGTGAGAAGCCCACACCCCCGCCGCTGGAGAGCAGCCCCTGCTCGCCACAGCTAGAGAAAAGCCCACACAGCATGAAGACCTTGCAAAACCATAAATAAAATCACTAAAAACAAAAAAATCCAAACAAACAAAAACAATGATCCTTTGAAGTTAGAGGAAGGGGCCATAAGTAAAGGAATGCAGATAGCTTCTAGAAGCTAGAAAATCAAGGAAACATACTGCCCCTAGAGTCTCCAAAAGGAACACAGTCCTGACAATATTTTGACTTTAGCCTAGCAAGACCTGTGCCAGACTTCTGATTTTCAGAACAGTAAGACCAAAAAATTGTATGGTGTTAAGCCAATAGAGTCTGGATCACAATAAACTGTGGAAAATTCTGAAAGAGATGGGAATACCAGATCACCTGACCTGCCTCTTGAGAAACCTATATGCAGGTCAGGAAGCAACAGTTAGAACTGGACATGGAACAGAAGACTGGTTCCAAATAGGAAAAGGAGTACGTCACGGCTGTATATTGTCACCCTGCCTATTTAACTTATATGCAGAGTACATTATGAGAAACGCTGGGCTGGAAAGAAGCGCAAGCTGAAATCAAGATTGCCGGGAGAAATATCAATACCCTCAGATATGCAGATGACACCACCCTTATGGCAGAAAGTGAAGAGGAACTAAAAAGCTTCTTGACGAAAGTGAAAGAGGAGAGTGAAAAAGTTGGCTTAAAGCTCAACATTCAGAAAACGAAGATCATGGCATCTGGTCCCATCTCTTCATGGGAAATAGACGGGGAAACAGTGGAAACAGTGTCAGACTTTATTTTGGGGGGCTCCAAATCTAAAAAGCCTCTTGATGAAAGTGAAAGAGAAGAAAGTTGGCTTAAAGCTCAACATTCAGAAAACGAAGATCATGGCATCTGGTCTCATCACTCCATGGGAAATAGATGGGGAAACAGTGGAGACAGTGTCAGACTTTATTTTGGGGGGCTCCAAAATCACTGCAGATGGTGACTGCAGCCATGAAATTAAAAGACGCTTACTCCTTGGAAGGAAAGTTATGACCAACCTAGATAGCATATTCAAAAGCAGAGACATTACTTTGCCGACTAAGGTCCGTTTGGTCAAGGCTATGGTTTTTCCAGTGGTCGTGTATGGATGT
Source organism: Aepyceros melampus (assembly GCA_006408695.1). Lineage (NCBI taxonomy): Eukaryota > Metazoa > Chordata > Mammalia > Artiodactyla > Bovidae > Aepyceros > Aepyceros melampus. The sequence continues at coordinate 32,625 of SJXQ01009267.1, read as the reverse complement.
GAGAGTTGGACTGTGAAGAAGGCTGAGTGCAGAAGAATTGATGCTTTTGAACTGTGGTGTTGGAGAAGACTCTTGAAAGTCCCCTGGACTGCAAGGAGATCCAACCAGTCCATCCTAAAGGAGATCAGTCCTGGGTGTTCATTGGAAGGACTGATCCTGAAGCTGAAACTCCAATACTTTGGCCACCTCATGCGAAGTGTTGACTCATTGGAAAAGACCCTGATGCTGGGAGGGATTAGGGGCAGGAGGAGACGGGGATGACAGAGGATGAGATGGCTGGATGGCATCACTGACTCAATGGACATGAGTCTGAGTGAACTCCGGGAGTTGGTGATGGACAGAGAGGCCTGGCGTGCTGTGATTCATGAGGTCACAAAGAGTCGGACACGACTGAGCGACTGAACTGAACTGAACTGAGTCACCTTTTGGAGGAGTCCCTTGATCTTTCCCTTATGATCTCAAAATGACTGCTGCAGCTCCAAATGTCACAACAACATCCAAAAGCTATAAGAAGACATCTGTAAAAAGACATCTGTAAAAGAAAAGAGATTGGAGGCAAAAGCTTCTTTTCTTTTTTTAGAATTAGTTTTATTTATTTATTTTCGACTGTGCTGAGTCTTCACTGCTGCTCAGGCTTTTCTTTAGCTGCAGCGAGCAGGGGCTACTCTCTGGGTGCAGTGCGCAGGCTTGTCGTTGTGATGGCTTCCCTTCTTGCAGACCATGGTCCCTAGGGCACGTGGGCTCAGAAGTTGCAGCTCCTGGGCTCCAGAGCTCAGGCTCAGCAGTTGTGGCACACGGGCTTAGTGGCTTTTCAGCATGTGGGATCTTCCCAGACCAGGGATTGAACCTGTGTCTCCTGCATTGACAGGGCTTCTCTTTCTTTTAACAGGGAGGAAACTCCTTCCCAGAAGCCTCAGCAGACTTTCCCTCCTGCCTCATTAGCCAGGACTGGGTCCTAAGCTTACGCCAAGACTAAGACAAAGGGAGACAGAATAGTCATGGCTGGCTTGGACCCATCAAAAATTAGGTTCTGTTGGCAAGGAAGAAGGGGAATAAAGGAATCCACAAAGCCTGCTTCGTGCTCTGATGGTCTCCTGACTGGGTACCTTAGTTCTCCTTTCATGACCCGGACCAAAGGGCAGCTTGTACCCACCCACAAGGGTGCCAAGAAGTCTAGAGTCCCTGGGCAGGTTGGGGAGATATAGGACCTAGGACAATGATTCTACACAGAAAACAATTGCCCTACCTTTCCAGCATTCAACTCTTGTTTGCTCACAGCATCCAGTATTTCTTTGGTTAACTCCCCTCCCCCATGTCTAGTCCCTGCAATTCAGGTGAGGCTGTCTGTATCCCAACAGACATGTGACTAGACCTGGACAATCAAAGCACTGCCATCCTTGAGTGACAGGGATTAGTTCTGAGATGGGCCATGACCTAAATCAGTGCAATCAGAGTGAATGCTGGAACTTCAGTAGAGTTTCCAGGAAATGATCCTCTTTCCCACTAGACTTTTATCTGGCAAGATGAGACTACTGGTTACCATCTTGTCAGGTGGTGACTGAGAAGGGAGCCAATGTACCAAAGAGCAAAGCCAAGAGCTGGCAAGAGGCTGTATCTGGCACCTTCGCTTGGGCTCATGATCCAACCAGGCCTGCAGCCAGAACTCTCCATTACTTAAGCCAGTCCTTTTTCGGTTACTTAAGTCAATAAATTGCATTTTTCCATAAGCCAATATCAGATGGTTTTCTGTCATTTGAAAATAAAAGAATCCTAACTTTCTCAGTCTTTAGAGATACTTGTTCAAAAGGCGAATTCCAAGGTCTGATTCCCCAAAACTGTGAGTGGGTCACCTTGGCTTGGACCTGAGACTCCAGTTTGGAACAAGCTCTTCCAGGCCTCTCAGTGTAGCTGGTTTTGCCCACCACAATCTGAGACCTGACCTGGGGAAAGAACGGCCTATAAATTCCATCCAGGGGCTAAAAAATATCCAGACCTTTCAATCACAAAATCCTGGCTACCTTCTGGGTCAAGAGTCGGGGAAATACCTTTCATTCTTTCCCAGTGAACCTAGAGTTGGGAAAATGAAAAGCAGTTGATTACTCGTTATTTCTTCTTTAAAAATAATAGAAACCCCAGGTTTAGTTGTGCACATGGACACTGGAATACAGACTACATTTCCCAGTCTCCCTTAGTAACTAGCTGTGACCATGTGACCATGATCTGATCAATGAGATGAAAGTAAGGATAGTGTGTGTAACTTTCAGAATATGTCCTCATAGATGGTGGTGAGCCTTTTTTTTTTTTTTAACTGCTAGCAGGAATGGAAACATGACGGCTGGAGCTAAGGCAGACATTTTGGGCCATGAGGTGAATCCTTCACATTGTGAACAATGTTGTTGTTCAGTTGCTAAGTCATGTCCAACTATTTTGTGACCCCATGGACTGCAGCACACCAAGCTTCCCTGTTCTTCACCATCCCTCAGAGTTTGCCCAAACTCAGGTCCATTGAGTTGGTGATGCCATCCAACCATCTCATCCTCTGTCATCCCCTTCTCTTGCCTTCAATCTTTCTCAGCATCAGGGTCTTTTCCAATGTGTCAGCTCTTCGCATCAGGTGGCCAAAGTATTGGAGCTTCAGCTTCAGCATCAGTCCTTCCAATGAATATTCAGGGTTAATTTCCTTTAGGATTGACTAATTTGATCTCCTTGCAGTCCAAGGGGCTCTCAACAGTCTTCTCCAGCACCACAGTTCGAAAGTGTCAATTCTTTGGTGCTCAGCCTTCTTTATGGTCCAGCTCTCACATCCATACATGACTACTGGGATGACCATGGCTTTGACTATATGGACCTTTGTCGGCAAAGTGATATTTTTGCTTTTTAATGTGCTGTCTAGGTGAATGATGACTGAGGGGTAAACCAGCAACTTTAGAAAACAGAATCACTTTCATTGAGCTGTAAACCACCCATGTATTAACCTCAAGCTTGCCACACAACACAACCAGGAGTAAAGGCCTTGGCAACCCCTGGCAGGCAGCAGGCTTCTCCCAGTGGGTCACACACAGAGATTCTGGCACCGTTGCCATCTCCCCACCATCCTTTACACAGAATAACAGAGCTCTCTCCAGCTCTCTGACCTTCTCCACGCCCCACTCTTAACTCTGTTTTACTAAACTGGGAAAGGGCTTCCCTGATAACTCAGCTGATAAAGAATCCACCTGCAATTCAGGAGGGTTCAATTCAGGAGGGAAAGGCTACCCACTCCAGTATTCTGGCCTGGAGAATTCCATGGACTATAGTCCATGGGGTTGCAAAGAGTCGGACACGACTGAGCGACTTTCACTTTCGCTTTTAACTGAACTGGGGATGGCCTTTATGTTGTGGGCAGCTTTGTTGATATGTGTTAGTCGCTCAGTCATGTCAGACTCTTGTTACCTCATGGACTGTAGCCCACCAGGCTCCTCTATCCATGGGATTCTCCAGGCAAGAATACTGGAATGGATTGCCATTCCCTTCTCCAGGGGATCTTCCCGACACAGGGATTGAACTCAAATGGCTTCTTTACCTTCTGAGCCACCAGGGTTGATGCTTTGTTCTGTTGCTGCTGCTGCTGCTAAGTCACTTCAGTCGTGTCCGACTCTGTGCGCCCCTATGGGCTGCAGCCCACCAGGCTCCTCCGTCCCTGGGATTTTCCAGGCAAGAGTCCTGGAGGGGGTGACAGTGCCTTCTCCAGGGGCTCTTCTTGACCCAGGGGTTGAACCCAAGTGGCTTCTTTACCTTCTGAGCCACCAGGGTTGATGTTTTGCTTGTTCTAAGATAATTAAAAAGTCTCCTGGGGGGACTCCTCTGGCAATCCAGTGGTTAAGACTTGAATTCCAATGCAGGGGGTGTGAGTTCAATTCCTGATAGGGAACTAGGATCCCACATGCTGTGGGGCATGGCCAATAAATAAATAAATACACATTAAAAATAAACAACTAGAACCGTCCATTAAAAAACTAGTCTCCTTGGTTTCACCATCTGTAGAGCTCGTGGCATGTTAATACACGTACCCAGGAGCTTCCCGGCCTCAGCACCATTAACATTTGGGACCAGACAAGTCTCTGCCGTGGAGGCCATGCTCTCACTGTAAGATGTTTAGCAGCATCCCTAGCCTCTACCCGCTAGACACCAGTGGCACCATCCTTTCGCTAACCCCCTCCTCAGGAATGACAACCAAAAATGTCTCTAGACAGCCACATGGCCTCTGGGGGACAAAGTCACCTCCATTTGGGAGCCACTGCTAGCTCATTCTGCAAACCACTTAGGCTGGTAATATCATTACTGTTTTACAGATGAGAAAACCAGGGCTTATGGAAGTAGGATGCCTTCCCTTGATGGTAAAGGGTAAAATCAGAGATTAGAATGAATCTCTAGAATCGGTGTTCCCCAGATTCTTCAACGGATTCAATTCTTGTTAACAGAGGCCCTAGACCCCAGACCCAAGCACATCTGGACCGATAGGAAGGAGCCAGTCGTTCTGTATTTCCCACAGGTTGGCTTTCCAGACACGGGCGATTTCCAGACACCCAGCAGATCTCCGTATTTCACAGCCCTCATCCTCCATCCTTATAGTCTTTCTCCTCCTCAGTTCAGTTCAGTTGCTCAGTCGTGTCCAACTCTTTGTGACCCCATGGACTGCAGCACACCAGGCCTCCCTGTCCATCACCAACTCCTGGAGTTTACCCAAACTCATGTCCATCGAGTCGGTGATGCCATACAACCATCTCATCCTCTGTTGTCCCCTTCTCCTCCCGACCTCAATCTTTCCCAGCATCAGGGTCTTTCCCAATGAGTCAGTTCTTCACATCAGGTGGCCAAAAGTATTGGAGTTTCAGCTTCAGCATCAGTCCTTCCAATGAATATTTAGAATTGATTTCCTTTAGGATTGACTGGTTGGATCTTCTTGCTGTCCAAGGGACTCTCAAGAATTTTCTCCAACACCATAATTCAAAAGCATCAATTCTTGGTGCTCAGCATTCTTTATAGTCCAACTCACATCCATACATGACTACTGGAAAAACCATAGCCTTTCTCCTCCTACCTACCCCTAATATTTTGAGACGAATTTGCTTATTGAAGAAAATGTGTTTATAACATGATAATGTATACATATTCCAAGTGGGACTAGCAAATGGAGTTAATAAACTGATTGCCACACTGTTTCCTGTGAAAAGAACAAAGAAACCCTCAAAGAGGGGATTGAGTCAACAGGGTTTGTCTAAGAACTGTTACTCTAACTCCTGCTGGATGTTAGGCCCTTGAGCTGGCTTACTTTTAAGGCCCACAGCAAACATTAGAATGGAAGGACCCTTTCCAATTTAAAGAACAGACTGAGGCACCAAGAGATTAAGTGACTTGTCCAAAACCACACAGAAGAGAGTTATTACACCCTAACCACATTACTACCAAGGGGATATTATGGAGTTAAAATAATTCTCTTGGTGCTGCAATGAACATTGGGGTATGTGTGTCCTTTTGAATTATGCTTTTCTCAGGGTATGTGCCCAGTAGTGGGATTGCTAAAACAATCTAAATGTCCATCAACAGATGAATGGATAAAGAAAATATGGTACACACACACACACATACATATATAATGGAATATTACTCAGCCATGAAAAAGAGATGTGGAGATGTGTGGTCATTTGCAGAGATGTGGATGGACCTAGAGGCTCTGATACAGAGTAAAGTAAGTCAGAAAGAGAAAAACAGATATCGTATATTAACGCATATATGTGGAATCTAGAAAAATGATACAGATGAACTTATTTCCAGGGCAGGAATACAGCTGCAGAAGTAAAGAACAGACGTGTGAACACAGTGGGAGAAGGGGAGGGTGGGACAAACTGGGAGATTAGGATTGATGTGTATATACTACCGTGTGTCAGATAGCTAGTAGGAGCCTTCTGTGAAGCACAAGAAGCTCAGCTTAGTGTTCTGTGATGACCTAGCTGGGTGATACAGGGGATGGGATGGGAGCGAGGTCAAGGGGGGAGGATGTATGTATGTGTATGACTAATTCACTCTGCTGTACAGCGGAAACTAACAGCATTATAAAGCAGCTATACTGCAATAAGTACAGAAAATGATTCACTTGGACTACATAAGATTTGTGTGTGTACACAAAGATACACAGGCGTGTGTGCACACTCACTTTCACACAGAAACACTGGGAATGGGGAGAGGTCCAACCGACCCCTTAAACACATGGCAATCCAATTCCCCCCACCCCCCAGCCCCCACCACTGAGGTTTTGGAAGCAAGGAGAAAGGGACAGGACAGTTACTAGATGGGCAGCCACCAGTGTCTGCCACACCCGCCCCTCCTTCTATGGATGGGAAAGACCCCACAGCAAGTTAATTGGCAGGACTGGACCTTGGGTTCACTGTCTGGGCCGGCAGTGTCTCCTCAAGGACTGTTACAGCTAGGGATTGACGGTCCCCTGGAGGCTGATTGCTAGGGGACAGGCACTCAGGAAGCCCCGTCCTTCACCAGCCATTTCTGAGACATCTACTCAGAACCCACCTGCTTGAAGAACAGGAGGTGACGCTCTGGTCACCAGGGGACTCTGTCCACAAAAATCCCCATGAGTCATTCTACGGGGCTCAGAGGGAACAGGACTCCCAGACAGGCCCCGGCCTAGAAAGAAAGAAAACCTTGGCCTGAGGCCCAGGCTTTCAGGGAAGCCAGCTGGCCTCCTGGGGGCTGGTGGGGGAGGGGAGGTCACCTTGAATGGAGATCTCTCTGGGCCGAACTGTTCTCTTATTTAATCACTTGTTCATCAACTATTTTGGGTTGAGATGTTTATTCCTTCATTCAACAAATATTTATTGGGAAGAGCAAGGTAATTTGCACTTTTAACTACACAGTTTTGAATTGTTTGCGTTCATTACTACAAAGAACATGCGCTGCTTTTGTTTAAGCTTCGTTTTTCATTTTTGATAATAAATGATACACAGGTACATTCTCCTTGCGACCATCATGGAGCGAGGTAACTTATACCTTAGGCACGGGTGGGATCTTCCCAAAGATACCTGTGCATTTCCATACAAACCTATAGAAAATTATAGATTCATTTTGTGTATATCTGTGCATATGCTACTATGAATTAGCCTGTGATTTTTTTTTTTAGTAGCATATTACAGTCAATAAATATGAACTTCCTGGCTTTATCCCTTTTTGACTGCATCATATTAAGTAATGTTAGCCGTAGTGATCCTGATCCCCTAACTGGGAACTGGGCTTCTGCTTTCAAAAATGACTGTAATCAAATAGTTCCAAAAATGGTTAAAAAAAAAAAAAACTGTCATATTTTTAAAATCTACAATGAGAAATAGAGGTTCTACAATCTCCCTCGGTTGGTGTTTCCTTCTGATCTTCTCAAGCCCATTTGGTTTTGGCGGGAATTTTTTTAATGTATTTATTTATTCATTCCTGATTGTGTTGGGTCCTCATTGCCACACGAGCTTTTCCCTAGTTGCAGTCCACGGTCCTCCCACTGTCGTGGCTTCGCTGCAGTATTTGCAGCACGTGGCTTCGGTAGTTGTGGCTCCTGGGCTCAGAGCACAGGCTCATTAGCTGGGGTGCTTGGGCTCAGCCACTCCGCAGTACGTGAGATTCTCTCAGATCAAGGGTCTAACCCATGTCTCCCACACCTGCAGGCAAATTCTCCACTTCTGAGCCACCAGGGAAACCCAAGCCCACTCATTTTCATTCTGTCCTCAGCAACAGACACACAAGCGGGGTCCCACTTCCTGTTTATGAACAATGCAGCCCCTTGCAGCTTCTCCAGACTGTCCCCTCAGGGTCACGTGGATGGCGGTGGGAGGCCCTTCACTCAATATCTTTCTTGACTGAAGTTTTCTCAGAGTTCATGGCTGCACATTCTCACGTACAACGTCGTGCTCTTCAAAGACTGATTCACTGGGTCCCCATAACGCATTCCTCTCCCACACTCACATGTCAGGCTGGTCTAGTCTGGGAACTATGTCCCAAAGAATTTAACCTCTGGGTTTCTGGTGACCTTTCAAATGTGATTTGGAGAAGACTCTTGAGAGTCCCTTGAACAGCAAGGAGATCCAACCAGTCAATCCTAAAAGCAATCAATCCTGAGTATTCATTGGAAGGACTGATGTTGAAGCTGAAAATCCAATACTTTGGCCACCAGATGTCAAGAGCTGACTCACTGGAAAAGACCCTGATGCTGGGAAAGACTGAGGGCAGGAGGAGAAGCGGGCAACAGAGGATGAGATGGTTGGATGGCATCACCGACTCAATGGACATGAGTTTGAGCAAACTCCAGGAGATGGTGAAGGACAGGGAGGCCTGGTGTGCTGCAATCCATGGGGTCGCAAAGAGTCGGACACGACTGAGCGACTGAACAACAAAGGCCAGGATGATGAAATGCCATTCCCATCCGATGTCTGGTATCTTGGCTTAGTAGCAATCAATTTCTAGGGAGCAGAAAGTCAAATTCTTGGCCAGGCCCTCAGCAGGCATTCCATTCCATCGTGTTTACTCGTCCAATAAGCCTTCTTTCTGGGGGTAGAGATGACTCCTGTTGGGGCCCATGTCCCCAGACCAGGAACAGAACTTCCATAGACTTGTCACCTGCACCTTGATCTCTTCCAGACCTACCAGAGGTAGGAAAAAGTGAGCAGGTGGGAAGGACTTCCTGAAAAGGTTCTGGAACAGGCATGGGAGCTTCAGCTAAGACATTACCCTGGCTTGCTGTCTGGCTCTCTCAGTCATCTGTGGAGCCTTCTCTAAGGCGTGGCTTCTCCTCCGTGAAATGACAAGGGCAGGACCTGATCATCTTGCTGGAAGCTCTCAAGACCGCTTCCCTTTCTCTCATTTTCAGCATTAGAGTGTCACCTTTTTACCCCAGGCTGCAATTGCAGCAGTACATTGATCATGATGATGGTTTCCCGAGTGTTTGCCTATGAAAGTGATAGTGAAAGTCGCTCAGTCATGTCCGACTCTGAATTCTCCAGGCCGGATTACTAGAGTGGATAGCCGTTCCCTTCTCCAGGGGATCTTCCCAACCCAGGGTTGAACCCAGGTCTCCCACATTGCGGGCAGATTCTTTACCAGCCGAGCCACAAGAGAAGCCCCGTTTGGGTATACCCAGACTCATCAAATTGTACACAGGCAGACTTAGAAGATACTGAGGGCTTGGTTATAGGTCACTTTTTTTCTCTTTTGTTCTTAGTCTAGTTTCACTGGCTTATGGGGTGCGGCGTGCAGAGACCTCGAGCCCAGCATCTTCTAGCGTAAAGTGACTGTGTGAAATCCCCAGTCTGTGATTTTCTTTCTTTTTTTTTTTTTAAAGAAGCAATGAACATTGAATCTATTGAGGTGTTAGCATGTGCTGGGCCTGACTAGGTGCTCCAGATACAGCAGCAAACCAGGCACAGAGGCTCCTTGAGTCTCATGGGGGATACAGCCAAACAAAGAGATCATTAGAATACAGTCTAATAAATGCAAAGAAAATGGAGGACATGGAGCTGTGTGAGAGCCTAGAAAGGGTATCCCAGCTGAAGGGTGTGTATGGAATTGGAGAGAATTATGCAGGTGTGTCTATGTTGTAAGGCTTCCCAGGTGGCTCAGTGGGCAAAGAATCTGCCTGGAATGCAGGAGACTAAGGGGACATGAGTTCAATCTCTGGGTCAGAAAGATCCCTGGAGGAGGGCAGGACAACTGATTCCAATATCCTTGCCTGGAGAAACTCATGAACAGAGGAGCCTGGTGGGCTACAGTCTATGGAGTCACAGAGTTAGACATGACTAAGGTGACTGAGCACGGATGCACACATTTATGTTGTAAGTGAAAGAATACCCGCCAAACTAGTGAAATAAAGTGGGAGAGGATTTTATAAGAAATCAAGCTGCAAAACTGCCTGGAGGCATGACTCCAGGGACTCAAACGATGTCAAAAAATATATACCTCTGTCTCTTCTTTCATCTCTCTCTCCTCTTTTCAGCTCTGCTTTCCTCTGCTTCAGATTTACTCTCAGAGAGGCTTTCTGTAAGTGGCAAAGATAGCCAGCAGCAACTCTAAGCTGGCTAAATTCTGTAACTGGCAATCCCAACAGTTGTCTTTCCCAGCAATTTCAGCAAGACTCCTGGGAAGGAGTCTCATTGGCCTCACTGGAATGATACACCCACCCGATTGGCTCACACTGTGGCCAGGGGAATCGGATATGCTCATTGGCCAGGCCCACCTATGGAGCCAGGGTCTCACATCTGAACCCCATGCATAAGAGACGGGGCGGCAATGGCTCCCCAAAGAGAAACTGAGATGCTGTTTTCTGACCAAGAGGAAATATTAGTGTTGCATCAGTTCAGTTCAGTTCAGTCGCTCAGTCGTCTCCGACTCTTTGCAACCCCATGAATCGCAGCACGCCAGGCCTCCCTGTCCATCACCAACTCCCAGAGTTCACTCAGACTCACGTCCATCGAGTCCGTGATGCCATCCAGCCATCTCATCCTCAGTCGTCCCCTTCTCCTCCTGCCCCCCAATCCCTCCCAGCATTAGGGTCTTTTCCAATGAGTCAACTCTTCGCATAAGGTGGCCAAAGTACTGGAGCTTCAGTTTTAGCATCATTCCTTCCAAAGAAATCCCAGGGTTGATCTCTTCAGAATGGACTGGTTGGATCTCCTTGCAGTCCAAGGGACTCTCAAGAGTCTTCTCCAACACCACAGTTCAAAAGCATCAATTCTTCTGTGCTCAGTCTTCTTCACAGTCCAACTCTCACATCCATACATGACCACAGGAAAAACCATAGCCTTGACTAGACGGACCTTAGTCGGCAAAGTAATGTCTCTGCTTTTGAATATACTATCTAGGTTGGTCATAACTTTTCTTCCAAGGAGTAAGCGTCTTTTAATTTCATGGCTGCAGTCACCATCTGCAGTGATTTTGGAGCCAAAAAAAACAAAGTCTGACACTGTTTCTACTGTTTCCCCATCTATTTCCCATGAAGTGATGGGGCCAGATGCCATGATCTTCGTTTTCTGAATGTTGAGCTTTAAGCCAACTTTTTCACTCTCCTCTTTCACTTTCAACAAGAGGCTTTTTAGCTCCTCTTCACTTTCTGCCATAAGGGTGGTGTCATCTGCATATCTGAGGTTATTGATATTTCTCCCAGCAATCTTGATTCCAGCTTGTGTTTCTTCCAGTCCAGCGTTTCTCATGATGTACTCTGCATATAAGTTAAATAAGCAGGGTGACAATATCCAGCCTTGACGTACTCCTTTTCCTATTTGGAACCAGTCTGTTGTTCCATGTCCAGTTCTAACTGTTGCTTCCTGACCTGCATACAGATTTCTCAAGAGGCAGGTTAGGTGGTCTGGTATTCCCATCTCTTTCAGAATTTTCCACAGTTTATTGTGATCCACACAGTCAAAGGCTTTGGCATAGTCAATAAAGCAGAAAGAGATGTTTTTCTGGAACTCTCTTGCTTTTTCCATGATCCAGCGGATGTTGGCAATTTGATCTCTGGTTCAAACTAGCATACAATTAGGCTCATTTCGCATGCTAGTAAGGTTATGCTCAAAATTCTTCAAGCTAAGCTTCAATAGTATTTGAACCAAGAACTTCCAGGTGTACAAGTTTGGCTTAGAAAAGGCAGAAGAACCAGAGATCAAATTGCCACCATTTTTTTGGATCACAGAGAAAGCAAGAGAACTCCAGAAAATCATCTACTTTTGCCTCATTGACTACACAAAAGCCTTTGACTATGTGGAGCACAACAAACTGTGGAATATTCTTAAAGAGATGAGAATACCAGACCACCTTACCTATCTCCTGAGAAACCTATACATGGGCCAAGAAGCAACGTTAGAGACTTACATGAACAACTGACTGGTTTAAAATTGGGAAAGGAGCACGACAAGGCTGTATATTGTTGCCCTGTTTATTTAGCTTCTATGCATAGTACATCATGTGAAATGCCAGATTGGATGAACTACAAGCTGGAATCAATTGCCTGGAGAAATATCAACAACCTCAGATATGCAGATGATACCACTCTAATGACAGAAAGTGAAGAGGATCTAAAGAGCCTCTTGTTGAGGGTAAAAGAGAGGAGTGAAAACAACTGGCTTAAAACTCAACACTCAAGAAACTAAGATCATGGCATCCAGTCCCATCACTTTAGGTCAAATAAAAGAGGAAAAAGTGTCAGCAGTGACAGATTTTATTTTCTTGGGCTCCAAAACCACTTCTGACAGTAACTATAGCCATGAAATTCAAAGACATTTGCTTTTTGGAAAGAAAGCTATGATAAAACCAGATAGCATATTAAAAAGGACAGACATCACTTGCTGACAAAGATTTGCATAGTCAAAGCTATGGTTTTTCCATAGTCATGTACAGATTTGAAAGCTGAACATAAAGAAGGCCGAGTGCTGAAGACTTGATGTTTTCAAATGATGGTGCTGGAGAAGACTCTTGAGAGTCCTTTGGACTGCAAGGAGATCAAACCAGTCAATCTTAAAGAAAGTCAACACTGAATATTCATTGGAAAGACAGGCAATGAATCTCCAAAACTTTGGCCATCTGTTATGAAGAGCAGACTCATTGGGAAAGACCCTGATGCTGGGAAAGATGGAGAGCTAAAGGAAAAAGAGGTGGTAGAGGATGAGATGGTTAGATATCATCACTGACTTAATGGACATGAATCTGAGCAAACTCTGGGAGATAGTGAAGGATAGGGAAGCCTGGTGTGCTATAGTCCATGGGGTCCCAAAGAGTCAAACTCAACTTAGCAACTGAACAACAATCAGCTCATTTATTTTATACAGAGTAGTTTGTACCTCAGTCCCCTGCCCTATCTTTTTCCTTTCCACTTCCTTCTCATTGGTGACCACTAGCTTGTTCTCCTTATCTGTGAATCTGTTTCTTTTTTTGTTATATCCACCAGTTTATTTTTTAGATTCCACAGGTAAGTGATATCAAACAGTATTTGCCATTCTCTGAGTTATTTCATTAAGTATATTACACTCCAAGTCCATCTGTGTTGCTTCAAATGGCAAATTTTCCTTCTTTTTTATGGTTGAGTAGTATTTCATTGTTTCCATATATACCATATCTTCTTTATCCATTCATCTGTTGATGGACACTAAGTTTCTTCCATATCTTGGCTATTGTAAATAATGCCCCTATGAACATTGTGGTGCATTTTTTTAATTAATGTTTTATTTTCTTTGGCTATATATCCAGGAGTAGAATTGGTGGGTTATATGGTAGTTCTATTTTTGGTTTTGAGGGGAACCTTCATATTGTTTTCCTGAGTGGCTGCATCAATTTACTTTCCCACCAACACTGAACAATTTTCCCTTTTCTGCAGATCTTTGCCAGAAGTTTTATGTTTTATGGTCTTTCATTAGGTCTCTAATTCACTTTGAGTTTATTTTTTTTAATAGTGTTGGAGAATGTTCTATTAATAATATCACCTGTCCAGCTTTCTTTGCATCATTTATTAAAGAGACTGTCTCTTCTCCACTGTATATTCTTGCCTCCTTTGTTGCAGATTAATTGACCATAAATGTGTGGATTTATTTCTGGGATTTCTATTCTATTCCATTGACCTATGTGCTTGTTTTTCTACCAGTACCATACTGTTTTGATTACTGTTGCTTTGTAACATGTTCTGAATTTTAGGCTTTGCTACAGGATAACCATTGGCACTATGCCAACCCACCTCTTTTTCAGCCAAAAACACAGGAGTTTGATGTTTTCATACATGCTTATAAGGGATAAATATTTAGGTTTTGTTTTTAATATCAAAAATAACTCTCAGAGTCCTTTTATTATCACTGTGGGCCTTTAATCATTCCAGGGCCCTTGGCTAGCTAAAAAGCCCCAAATGCAAATCAGGTGATATGTGTTCCAGTTCTGGCTCTGCCTCTGCCTCAGGCTGCTTCTGTAACCCTGATCAAGTCACTTGAACTCTTTGGGTCTCAGGTCCTACATCAGTAAAATGGGTTGGTTGACCAAGTGCTCTCTAAAATCACTTTCAGCTTGAACATTCTGTGATTCTAGATTATCTAGAAACATTTTAAGGAACAAATACTCCATGCTGCTAATAAACCCTATCTTACTGTATTACTTTTACCTCTTTCAGTCATAATAGTTAATGTTTGGTGAGTATATCCTGCACACTGTAATACATGCTGTATGTGCCTTATCTAATTTATCCCTAACAACAACAAAAAAACTAACAGGTAGCTACCATTATTCTCCCCACTCTATAGGTGAGAAAACTGAGATGGAGAAATTACTTGCAAAAGTTAAATAAATAGTGACAGAGGAGCTATCGGAATTCAGAGTCCTTCCTCTTCCCACTATACCAAAGCATCTGCCTCCTCTGCAGACAGCAACATGCCCAAGAGAAACACGACCACAACAGCTCTCTTTATCCAGGAGAAAGTATATGCTACTTGACAATACATGCTCTACTTGACAACACGTGCTTCTAGACTGTCTATTTGGTTGTATATGGCAACAGTTTTCTCTGTGGTTGTTATAGCTTAAGACAAAATGAGTATACACAATGAGTCTAGGAAAGGCTGTTTATGTTTCAAAGGTGAAAACAAATCATGTTTTTTTAAGTCAGACTTTAAATACTGTTGAGCAACATCAGCACAGGAAAAATACTGACTGGTTCATTAACCTTCATTAAAATGTAGAATGTTTGGCAACTCAGATTTTCAATTTTCTGGTGAGTTTCAGTGACTTAGTTTAAGATAAAACAAACTACTCTTAAAGATAGTTTACCCTCGATAACAGAATAGAAAATCAATTCATTTCATTTTCTTTCAAAGATCTGGCCTCCAGGTCTTTGTTTCTATCTTTATGGATGGACTCTAGCCTAATTTGGACTCTGATCACCACACTTATGATCACAGCCAGTCTCCTCACTGACCTTGAGTCAAGTATCCCATGCCTCTTCCTCCACACAAACTATACTTCTATCAGAATAGATTTCCATTTCTCTATAAATATTGGCTAAATTGAGTTACTCATAACTCTTCGATGACTCAAGATTTTTGTTTTTTAACAAATCAAGTCTAAATTCTTCAGTGTGACTCTAAAACCCTCAATAATCTGGTACAACCATCTTCATCAAACACTACTTGTTACTTGTCTTGGGCAACATGAATCCTGTACTCTAGTCAGAGCAATTCTCCCTATTCAGTGGTCAACAGAAAGGTCTCTGAAACCAGACTGTCTTGCTCTAAATGGTACCTCTTGAGCTTCCCTGGTGGCTCAGATGGTAAAGAACCCGACTGCAATGCAGGAGGCCTGGGTTCGATCCCTGGGTTGGGAAAACCCCTTGGAAGATGGCATGGCAACCCACTCCAGTATTCTTTCCTGGAGAATCTCAATGGACAGAGGAGCCTGGTGGGAAGTCCATGGGGTCACAGGTCAGACACAGCTAAGCACAGCACAGACTCTATCACTTACTAGTTTTGGGCTCTTGGCCATGACATTTAATTTCCCTATGCCTCTGGTTTCTCAAATGTTAAGATAAAAATCAGTAGGTACCCTGAAAAATATCTGACCAGTGCACTACAAAACTACCCAGATCATGAAAAACCAGTAAGACTGAGAAATTATCACAGACCAGCGGAAACCAAGGAGACACGATGACTAAATGCAATGTGGTATCTCAGACTAGATTCAGGAACATAGGACATTAGTGGGAAAACTAGTAACGTGAATAATGTCTGAAGTTTAATTAATAGTGATGTACCTTAATTTTGACAAATGCACAATGGTATCATAAGATGTTATCACTAAAGGGAACTTGAGTGAGAAATAGATAGGAATGCAGTACTATCTTTGCAACTTTTCTGCAAATCTAAAATTATACAAAAATAAAAAGCTAATTTTAAAAAAGTATATAAATCCTAAAACTGTAGTGAAAATTGCGTTTATTAAAACACATCCAGCCCTTAGAAAATTGTGTGCCTCTGATCCCATCACTTCATGGGAAATAGATGGGGAAACAGTGGAAACAGTGTCAGACTTTATTTGGGGGGGCTCCACTTCCCTGGTGGCTCAGAGGTTAAAGCGTCTGCCTCCAATGTGGGAGACCCAGGTTCGATCCCTGGGTCGGGAAGATCCCCTGGAGAAGGAAATGGCAACCCACTCCAGTATTCTTGCCTGGAGAATCCCATGGACTGAGGAGCCTGGTGGGCTGCAGTCCATGGGGTCACAAAGAGTCGGACACGACTGAGTGACAATGAAATTAAAAGATGCTTACTCCTTGGAAGGAAAGTTATATTTTCCTTTCAAACTGGACAGCATATTGAAAAGCAGAGACATTACTCTGCCAACAAAGGTCCATCTAGTCAAGACTATGGTTTTTCCAGTGGTCATGTATGGATGTAAGAGTTGGACTGTTTAGAAAGCTGAGCACTGAAGAATTGATGCTTTTGAGAGTCCCTTGGACTGCAAGGAGATCCAACCAGTCCATTCTGAAGGAGATCAGCCCTGGGTGTTTTTTGGAAGGAATGATGCTAAAGCTGAAACTCCAGTACTTTGGCCACCTCACACGAAGAGTTGACTCATTGGAAAAGACTCTGATGCTGGGAGGAGTTGGGGACAGGAGGAGAAGAGGACGACAGAGGATGAGATGACTGGATGGCATCACTGACTTGATGGACGTGAGTTTGGGTGAACTCCGGGAGTTGGTGATGGACAGGGAGGCCTGGCGTGCTGCAATTCATGAGGTCGCAAAGAGTCGGACACAACTGAGCGTCTGAACTGAACTGAACTGAAGTATACCTTTTACTAATAATACTCTCTGATGCTGGAATGAGGAAGGTTTCTCCTTTGGCTGGTTTCTATTGTGTGCTGTGTGCTTAGTCGTTCAGTCGTGTCCGACTCTTGCGACCCCAAAGACTGTAGCCTGCCAGGCTCCTCTGT